>VDFB02146331.1:0-22797 GCA_007258455.2 Sequoia sempervirens | reverse complement strand
CTTTTATTGTTTGCCTTCTCAAAATAATCACACCATTTCGGATCTGCCTTAGTTCATTTTTATCAAGAGAAAGTTTAATCACACCCCTTCAGATTTTAGCTTCTTAATAAATCTGATATATATATATTTTGAAATTATTGCTCCTTTTCATGGACTAATCGCACTTCTTTAAAGTGAATTGTATCACTTCAAATAATCCTTTTTCATTAATATTTCACACCTTTTAAAAGAAGCGCTTCATCTCTTAATGAAGTCGCACCATCTCATATTTTATATTTGTTAAATCTGTTGAAAATAAATCACTCTTTCAAAGAGTCGCATCTTCTTTGATTTAATTCGTTTGTCTTTATTCACTTTGTTTTATCTCTATTTTGTCTCTCATGCTTCTCTTTATGAATTCGTACTGCTTTGTTATCTTTTATAATCGTACCTTTTTGATTTTTGTCTTTTTTGATTTCGTCTTTTTCTGGTTTTTGTTTTTTTTGTGTTTTGTCTTTTCCTGTTGCTTATTTATTTTTAAATGCTTCTCTTTAATTTTTATTTTTGTTCTTTTTTGCCATTTGACCTAGTCTGAGTTCTTTGCTGAGATTGAATCACAAATAGAAATTGACCTTGTCTAAGTTCTCCAATGATTTTCACCAATGGCTGTGATTGGTGTAAACTGTTATGTCTACAACAACTGATCTAATTTTTTCTTTCCTTTTGGATCTGCATACTTATAAAAACTGTTCATGCTTTTCAAAAATCTCTCTTTTAAATCTGCACATAGATTCTTCATAAAGTCTGATCTCTCCAAAATATCTTTGTATGCTTAAACTTCTTTATTGTTGCACTGCAAAATATCATTGCTGTGTATTCATGCGTCTTGCATCAGAAATGATTTGAATCATAGCAACTTTCCTCACATATAAGTTAAATGTTTCTCTTCAGGATGGATCCTTGCCACCGATCTTTTTATTATCCATTGTGTTAAACGTGGAACTAAAACAAAACTTTCTTCTCTTCATATATAGTAGATATTCTTGTTGTATTCATGAATGTGACTCAAAGCCTAACAAACCTTCCAAAGTTCTCTCTTGCTTTGAAGACCATACTCTCCATCTTTTTATATAATTTTGTATATATGATACTTTCCATATCATGGCACATGGCTTTTATAGTCATAACTGCAGGTAATCTTGAAAGGTCTCCATCACATCAATGTACAGGTCTTGAATATGATCAATATATTCATGTTCCTCCGCTTTTGTATGATCATATCTTAAATAGCAACACCCATTTCTCATGCCACCTTTGACATGTCTTCCATCAATGACAACTTCCAACAAACTCGTCCATACATCAATGATACTGTGCTTAGATAACAAAACTCTTCTTGACATGACTTTGACATCAATGACAACATTTCCAACAATCTCCCCCTTTGTCATTGATGGCAACATAATTCTCTAATTCTCCCCAATTCTATATCTCTCCCCCTTTGACATCAATGGCAAAGGGATGTTTATAAAACATTTATCCACAAATGGATCACGGGGAACTCACATCCAATGTAATAACCATATATTTCTCCCACTGTTAGATATTCTCCAATGCTTCCCCTTACTCTAATACTCCTCTTTCTCTATTTCTCAATCCTTTGTTTTGTAAAATGCTTGGGATACATCCTTCCTCTTTTGCTTTCCATGTTCATCTCCTTGAATCTCAAGTTTTTTGATTGCCACAACTGAATGATTGTTATTCAGCTTTTTGCTATCCTTTTGCATGGGAACTTCTTTATTTTGACATCAATATCAAAATTTCCAACAATTGATGCCAATTCATTGCATAAGTAGATTTTTCTCTTCAATTTTTGAGATACTTCACTTTTCAGTTATCCTCTCCATGGGGCTGAAAGATAGTGCCATACTTAGCTCCCCCTAAATTCATGTTTCTCCTCAAAATTGTGTATGAGGTGTATCTTGCATAACCATGGACTTATCTTTTTCATCATTTTGCTTTTGTTTCTTTCTCCATACTTTTGTAAACTTTCTCTTCTTTTGTTTGTGCATGGTGTTCTTCTTCTCATCCTGTCTAGGTGGTTTCTCAAAACCACATCTACAAAATCTTGCTGTGTCCATAGTTGTTACATTTGTAGCACATAATATTAGAGTCCATTAAGGGTGTGAAGGAGTTAGAGTTTCTTCTAGTGAAGCTAGGGACATTGTTTATTTGGATTTTACAATTTATGGCCCTATGGCCAAACTTATTACATGAGAAACAATATCCATTGAAAGAATTAAACTACCTAGCGTTAAATTTTTTTTCATTTTCCTTGGAACTTGTGGCATTCTTATCAAACTTTGTACATTGGTCCTTTGGCTTTTCCAATTCTTTCTTCAACATGGCAACTTCTTGTTCCAACTTGTCACAATCTATCTCTTTTGCACTTAATTTGTTCTTTATTTCATTTTCAACTTGTTCAGCCTCTACAAGTTGAGTCCTTAAGTGTTCAATGATTTTGTTTGATTCCTCCAAGCTTTTTGTCCTTTCCTTAATTTTTATTTCATGTTTGGTGACCTTCTTCAATTTCTCATTCTTTTTATATGCATAATGGAGCTCTTCTTCAAGATCTACTTCTTCTTCATTGCATTCTCGGTCAACTTCTTTTCCTTCATGTTCACTATTTGTGTCTTCCATGGCCATAAATAGTATTTCTTCTTCATCATTGCTTTGTCATTCATCACTCTGTTCTTTTGAAGAGCTGATTTCTTTCTTTGAATTAAAGCTCTTCTTATGTTTTTGGAATTTCTTTTTTAAGTTATGCTTAGAATTTTTCTTTCCCTTTTTCTTTGTGTATACTTCCTTTTCATCCTCGCTTGTGTCACTTTCATTTTGAGGACATTTAGAAGCATAATGTCCAACTTTTTCACAATTGAAACATTTAAAAGGAAATATTCCTTTATACTTTCCATTTCCTTTCTTTAGCTTTCTCATGAAATAATCCTCTACCTCATCACTGCTTGCATTCTCGCTTGATGCATAATGCTTGGTTTTGCTTTTCTTCAATGCTTTGAAGGAAATCTCTTTTAGTGGTGTTCTCCCTTCAATTCTCATTTCATAAGCAGCAAGAATCCCATGTAATTCATCTTTTGTCAATTTGTCTAGATATGCCAATTCTTCTAATGCTGACACCTTGGAATCAAATCTCGTAGATAAGGATCTTAATATCTTATCAACAACGAATGCATCATCAACATCTTCACCAAGTCCTCTCATAATATTTACAATTTCATCAATACGAAGAAAATATGATGCTATGTCTTCATCTTCTTTCATTTTAAGGCTTTCAAACTTCCTTCAATGAGTTTGTAACTTTGCTTTCTTCACTTTGGCATCTCCTTCATAAATATTTTGAAGTTTGACCCATATTTCTTTTGCTGACTTGCAACACATGACTTTTGTGAACTCGGAATTTGTTAAACTGTAGAGAAGAGCATGCTTGGATTTTGCATTATTTTCACTTCTTTTCTTTTCGGCTTGATTCGTTGGAGGGGTTGATGGAGATGTATAACGATCTACTACAGATTTCCAAACATCAAATCCAAGAGCATTCAAGTAAGCTTTCATCTTAATACTCCATAATACGTAATTAGTTCCATCAAAAATCGGTGCCTTGACTGTATTTTTATCTGCCATGTGTGCTCTTTAGGATCTCCCTTCAAGCGGTTAGGCTCTCTTCGAAGGAACCGCTCTGATACCAATTAAAGAGCACACAGATATACTGAGAGGGGGATGTTGGTGTACGTTTTATCATCCATCTAACACATAGAATAAAATGTCCAAAGACACTCTATCCTCTCTTGAACAAAGTCACCGTGCATGCTAAGATTGCGAGAAGATCATATGGTGACTCCAAGGTTTCTTTCGTCAGGTCATGACATGTGGATAAGCTCAATGGGCGTTGTGATTTGCTAGTAATACACAAAGGAACTTACGTTAAGGAATTTCTTACAAGTTCGAGACTTAGATAGATTTATCATTAAAGGCTTCTTTGGTTGGGATTTTTAGTTTGGATCTCAAAAAAAAAAAAGGCAAAAAGATAAGGGTTTAGAGAATCTAATCTATGCCTAAGAATTCAAGAGACAGTAAAGATCAAGTGAAACGGGTAACCACGCTTTGTTTCGCCTCCCTGGGACAACTACTCAAAGTGGGTGGAATCTTCAAAGGGTGTGATTATAATTTTCAAGCCTCAAATAAGACCGAAGTTAAGCATCCACAATCACAAGCTTAGGCTAACTTTACACATCGAATGAAAATCATCCATTAGAAAAAAGTATGAGCAATATTTCACCATTTAATCTATACGATCAATCTTGCATTCACTTAACAAACATTCAAAGCAAATTCTACTTAATTGTAATCTAACTCTATCTAACTCTAGTCTATGGTAGAAGAAGTATGCAACCTTGCTCACTACTTGACAATAAAAGTGATTCAAAGCAAATCATGGATAAGAGCTTTTATTATCGGAAATAGTCTAATGCAACAATTTCATACACTGTCTCGACACAAATGAAAGTGAGAGATCACAATTTTATATAGAGTTTTCAGAATCAAATGAAAGGCATAGATTAAAACAACATCAACGGTCAAGATTGATACAACTCAACCCTAATTAGGGTTGCCCAAAATAACATCAGTTAACAACCAATAAACAAGCAGTGAGGTGGCAGTTGGAGCTATCTTCAAGGGAAGGCGTCCCTATCCTCCTGGGCAGCATTGTGCTCGACGAATTTGGACACGATCATGACGACGTCCTCCATTGTGATTGGCGGTAGCATGCTTATCCTGAATTCAAGCCCGTCCAAATCCTTAGCACATCTGGCGAAGGTGTTCTCCCAATCCACCTCCTGTGTCACAAAATCATCCCGAGTAGACAAGAGGTTCGCCACTTTTGTGAAATCCTGCCTCAGAATTGGTCCAGTAGTAGAGAAGAAAACTCCCTGAATCTTATGCTTCAACCTTTCGAGCTGTATGTTGTTTTCCCGGACAATCTCTTTATCAAACACATTTGCAACTATCATATAAATCTTCCTTCGGATTTCTTTAACTTGCTCCTCAACTCTGAGCCCATTTGCCTTTACCTTCTCCAGAACCTCGCTCCATATTGTCACCGCCCAAAACCAATGATGAAAATCATAAGCCGCTCCTGCAGCAGTCACCTTTCCCTCGACCAATTCTTCCTTTCGAACACCTTTCAGTACTCTGAGGCATGGAATGGGCCTCTCATGAATATTTCGGAGGTTGTCCCAGGTTTTCGCCATGTCAGCCAATCTGGAAAGGAAAGAAGTCTGTCTGTAAGCAAGCGTCAATCTCTCCATGAACAAAGTCGCTTCTGTGCCCTTGCTTGCCATCCATTCTTGGGCCTCCTCAGCTGTGACCATACCTTCTTCCACGTCCTTGGCCATCTCCTGTGAGGAATTGAGAAGAGGAGTTGTTACTGCATCATCCTGATTGAGTGGTTGGGTTAGATGCCGTATATACTCTTTCAGGCGATCGATCTCTGTTTTGTACTCTTTCTTTTTCGCCACTTCCTTTTCCAATCTTGCATTGATAGTTGAGACAGAGTTATCCAGTTCTTCTACCTCCTGGCCTTTTGTTGTTTGGCCAAGGTCTATAGTGGTTATGGCGTATTCTTGGAGAGTGATCTCACCTTGTGCTTTATCCACTGTTGGTACTGTGATATGTATGGAATGGCCGCCAGCTTCGTCCCTCTGGATCATGGAAAACTTCTTGGCAGGTTTCTTAGTAGCAACTTGTTCCAACCTCACCAAGAAATCCGCAGTATCATCTTCTTCTTGGATCTCAACTAGTGCCTGAATTTTCATCCTCTCCTTCAGCCAATCCGGAATGGTAGGTTGCTCGATACTATCCTTCTCCTGAACATTCCTTTCATTTGGAATATTAAAGACTTGTCTGAGGGCGGAAATCATTCCCTCTTCGAAGTAATCATTTTGGACATTCATTTCATTATCCAAACCCAATACTTCTGTGCTCGTAGGAGATGGGGGCTTATTGTCATCCAACTGGATCTGCTCATTGTTCTTCTCCTGAATTGCAGAAGGTCTCATCATCTCAGCCAAGGTTTCGTCTGCGGTAGCTACTAGCTCATCAATGTTCCTAGATGCCACAGAACGAGATAGCTCCATCTTTAGTTGCTTTGGAGCAGGTTCTATGCTTGCAACTACTTCTTTCCTCTTCTTGCCAATCTCAACTAAATCATCATTGTGGGATGCGCCGACATTGGAGGAGTATGACTCCGTCTCGCTTAGTAAATCATACGTGAGCGTTATTCTTTTCTGCCTCAACTCTTGGACCTGATGGTCGACCCACCACGAGAATACTTAATCACTGGTCTCATCAATGTAGCCAAGTTTGAATCCTCAGGCTCCGACCACTTCACGAAAGGAAGAGGTTGGCTCCCATTGAAGCTCGACTGGACATAATTTCCATAGTCCTACAACTGGTCGGGTACTCAACAAAGTTCAGTTGCTCTTATCAAATCCAGTGGCACTCTAGACCATAACCTCTTTCTGACTTCATACTCATCAACGACGTTTGCCCATAAGTCCTCCAAGTCTACTCTTTTTTTGTATCTTCTCCCATCTACGGTCTGAATGTGATGATGTGGGTCAAAATTGGCCCTGGACCTATAGGCTGTGAATGGGTACCATTGAATTTCTAGCTTGGCGCTCTCGACTGCTTGTGCTGACGGACAGGGCTCTAACATATTCCCAATAAAGAATGGGAAAGTAACAGCCGCCTTCTTACTTGGCCTCTGAATGTTCTGATAATCTTCCAGCTGTCTCAGTACTTAAAGCAAAATCATCCGATTTGTTGGATAGATAGGTAGCTTGTAAGGATTTCTAGTGAATCCTTGGATCCTAACATACGTAAACTTGGGAAACTAGATAAAGCAGGATCCATATCTACTGATCAAGCTCTTGGCTTCGTGACTCAGCCTCTAGGGCATTCCTCCTTGAAGTATTCTTGTGATATACATTAGGAAAGCATTGTGCACCCACCTGAAATGAGATTTCTCCCTGAGTTGAAGTTGCGGGTAGCAATCATAAGACTTGAGTTCATTTTCCCCATTGCCAACTTTGCCTTTGCAAATAAGTCTTGAGTATTTGTATGTTTTGGCCAACAAATAGACAATGTACGAGTTCATATGAAAAGACTTGGTCTTTTCCAAATTGGTCAGTTGCTCTTGAAGATTGTCACTTATCATTCGGGACCAGTTGAACATCTTCACGCCGGAAGTGATTTCATCTATAAAATAATACATCCACGTCTCAAAATATGCACCTTGTGGATTGCCGGCTATCTTATTCAACATCAGAATGATATCTCCATAATCCTCTTTAAAATCTGTCCGGCGTGGCTTCTTAGGCATCTTCTTTGTGGATGGTCTAGGCTTCTCCAGCCATGCCTTATTAACATTTGTGGCGCACAATTCAGACTGGCTATCATACAATCTCTTGGTGTCCTCCTTGGTTTTGTAGATGGTCCGGTGGTGTGTTGGGATGCCAAATGCCTCTTGTATTGCCACTTCGCCAAGGTGAGCTAGAATCCTTCCGTCAGGTGCAATAATTTGTCTTTCCTGAGTATTGTAATGGATGGCACATTCTACCATCAACTTGGCACAGTCTACTGTAGGTGGGAATCTGGTTGCTTGGAAAATTCCATTCCTCACCATCCATTTGGCAATCGGTGTCGGTAATCTAGCATGTCCATATACTCTCTTTTTGAACTCCACGAAGTGTACATGTCCCAGATCAGTGTCTGCGACATTTTTCCATTTGGAATTTATTTTTGACTCTCTCTGTACCCCTTTACTGGCGAACTTCATTGACACCTTCTTTGATGATTCTCTCGCCATGGTCATTAACCTGCAGTAAAAACACTAACATTAATACAGAGACTTTAAAATATAATTTATTCTCATGCCTTGTATTCGAAAATTTGACTTTCAGCTTATTAAAATACTAAATTTCTGCGAAAAAGCAAGCTGAAAGTAAATGAATTTGATTGAAATTTAGCCAGAATGAAAAAGACATAAGGAGAATTGATGAATTTAGCCGACTAAACTCCAAACCTCAGGGAAAATCCTCTAGCTACAAATCAGATTCAAATTTCGAGAATTGAATCAAAAATCAAATGACAAAGTGTGCCAATCCTGCTGAGATGTTTGACTTTCAGCCAAGAAATTCTTCACTTCTTCTAAAAAATTACTTCTTCAACAATAAAAATTATTCCTTCCTCTGAGAAAATCAACCTTTCCTGTAGAAGAATTGATCTTGTCTCAACTTTCTTACGATTTTGAGAGATTAACTTCTCTTCAACTTAGTCTGTGAAAAATGAGTTGCTGAAACTCATTATAATGCTGAAGAATTCAATTTGTTTTAGCAACTTCATCTTTTTCTCTCGATTTCGATTTTTTTTCTTCTCTTCAAACAAGCAAGTTTCCATTCTTTTCGAAAAAATCTCTATGGCAAGCTTATCTAGGCAAATCCCTTTGATTTTCCAAAATTTGATTTTTTGCTAGATGTTTATCTTTCATTTTCAAAATTTTGAAAAAAAAGATTAAATGTCCAATTAAATTGAACTTTTCCAAGTTTTAATTCATGGCAAATTTAATTCTGCTCATGGATTTTCGCTTTTTCCGACGTAATTTATTTTCTTCCATGAATTTCATCCAAGACACATCTGGCGAATTTAATTTTTGTTTGAGGCATTTTATATTTCGAAGCGTTGGGAATAAATTATTAAAATGTTAAAATATTTAATTTATTTCCAACCCGTTTGTTTTTGACCCATGGCTATTTTCATTTTTTTTTTCTCTTTGGCTAAATATTTATTTTCCAAGTTATTTCAATTTTTGTCTAGCCAAGTTGAAATTTTAGCCATCTTGCGAATAAATATTGCGCCAGATGCTTATTTTCTTCTGCCATGGCAGACTTCAATTTGTGCTGAGCACATTTTCTCATGCCGAAATCAAATTTTCTCTTGCCGAAATCAAATTTTCTTTGGCTTGGATGATTTTCTCTGGGCAAAGTCGGACTTTACCATGTGTTTGGACATTTTTCCTAGGAAAAACTCCATAATACTTAGACAAATTTTCAACCTTTGGCCTGGGGCGGACTTTCTAACCTCTTTGCCATATGTATTCTCCTCTATGCACTTAGCCAACTTCATAAATTTTTCCCATACTTAGGCAAATTTTCAATTTTTCTCCCTTCCTTATGCTAGGCGGACTTCATCAAACTCTTTCCATGGTGGTGCGAACTTACTAAACTTCTTTCCATTCCTCTCTCAAGGTATGGCGGACTTTGGAGGTATCTTGACATTTCCCTTTCTTCCAACTCCTTTCCATGGTGGGGCGGACTTCAAAGAGGCCTTGCCATTCCACTCTCAAAACTGGGCGGACTTCCTTAATGTTTTGCCATCTTTTCCTATGGCAAGGGCGGACTTCATTGCCTCTATGCCATGCTGGGGCGGATTTCAGAGAGGTCTTGCCATTTTATGTCGGACTTCTAAACTTTCTCGCCATTTCCTCATCCAAGGTATGGCAGACTTCCTTGCTTTCATGCCGCATCCCTCAAATTAAGGGCGGACTTTGTTAATGGCTTGACATTCTCTCATCTCCATGGCAAGGGCGAATTTCTCCAGACTTAGGCAAATTTACCTCATGATTTCATGCTTTTGGGTTGGTCTTTTTGGTGATTTTCTCATGATTTTCAACTGATTTTTCCAGAATTTTCTAGATTTTTCCCTTGCTTTTCCATGCTTTTCCTGATTTTTGCTTTATTTTTTGATTTTCTGGCTGATTTTTGGCTCTGAAGATGAAAACGTTGACCCGTTGACCAACATTGACTTTCTAAAAATAGAAATTTCTAAAAAAAGGAAAAACAAAATCCCTAAAAAATAGGGAACCCCATTTGGTCCAAAAATGCCAAAATGAAAAGCAAAAATGCGGATTCCCTAAAAAGTAGGAAGTGTTAGAATTAGCCCAAACCCGACAATCCCTCGTCTCCTGGACTTAAAGCACCACGGCGTTTAGGCAGCGATTGCATGGATTATCAACTTCTTATGATTCTCAAAAGGCTGACTGAAACTCTCAAAAGGATGACCTCATGAAACCGTTGTCGAGAACAAACCCTAAAACTAGCAAACTAAGGGGTCCCCATTTGCAATGGGGCGATGTGTGAAAAGGTCACAACAAGGGGTGTTGGCGAATTAGTATATCAACAAACTTTTGTTAGAAGTATTGTCATTGATGTCAAGGTAAAAAGAATAAGTTCATTATTGGAATTTGAGAACAAGTATCCATTTGACTCAGATTTGAATCATCATGTTCAGATTTAATATGCATAATGTTCAGATTCGAATTCGGTACTAGACTTAGAATTAAAGATCGTGCAAATTGAAATCCCGTGTTACTTCACATCGATGGTATATGGTTTGAGTCGGGTCTTGATTTTCCGTATAAATGATATCCTCCGTTGAATAGACATTGAAGGCACGTCAATGAATGAAATCGACAAACAGCCATGATAAAGATAAGCCGTCTATGTTGAAAATACGTCAATAAAATAAAGACGTGTTAACTAATATTGCTGATACGTTTTTAGTTAAAACAAAATCACTTTGTTGATGCGTTTTAGTAATACATGTTATCTTAAACAAACACAAAGACATGATCAAAGAGTGGTGTTTCAAGAGATGGGACTGTTCCTAAAGAAATGTAACCTGTGCGTCTGAAGAGAATAATCTGGAAACAACGTGTTTTATGAAAAGAGTTGTTTACAGCATGGGACGTGTCTGAAAACAGTGTGTTATTAAAAAGACGTGAGCATCTTCAGCCAAGACGTCTTTCGAAAAGACGTAAGCATCTCCAGCCAAGACGTCTTTTGACGTGTTCCTTTGTATGATTCGATTATCTCCTGAAAAGACATGCTCTCTCATCACAATACCAAAAGGAGAGTGTTCGATCTGGTTTTTGAAAAACAAAAAATACTTTTACATACGGATTTGATAAATTAGTGGTAATAAAAGGTGGAGATTCGAATAAATGAAGAGGCAGTTTTCAAAAGAGATAACAAACAACGATTAGCAAAAGTCAAGTAGCGACCTGTTATTCATATTTATTATGTTTTGTAATTATGTTATCAAAAACAATGATCGGTTTTGAAAAGGTAAAGGCATAAACAAAAGTTGTGTCAATTTGAAGGGTTGCATCTCTTCTAGTAGGCATAAGACATATTAAAGGAGGTTGTAGTTTGAGTAGGTTGTGTGGTTGTTGTTGAAGATTAGCAGTTTAGTCAGATTCCTACCTCCTTGTGTGGGCTGAAGGTGATATCATTGATCACATAGAGCAGATTGGAGAGTTGGGCTTGTGCAGATCAGATTGAAGGCAGTCTCACTTCCATCAAGTCAAGGTTTGGTGCCTTGCATTAGGGGTTGGTGCTCCTTGTAGGCAGGTGTTTACTAAATTTGTAGAGGTCTAGGTGTTCCTTGTAGGCTACATTCTACTAAATCATCTTGGTGTAAATCTGTAGGTTGGTGCCTACTTTGAAAATTATTATTTCAATAAAGTTGTATCAATTTGGGGAAATTGGTTCATATCAAAAATTGATTGTAATAAGTTTGAAAATATTAAAAATAAAAGTTTGTATTTGATTTACCGATTCACCCCCCCCTCTCAGTAAATCTTTTGTGCTCTTCAACTTTTACCCTCTCAACTTTATCAACTTTTAAACTTCAACACAATATCAACTATGCAATAAGACACAATATAATTAAGTTGATACCAACAAATGTACTTTATGTTTTTATATGAAATTACAAAGAATGTAGGCACCAACCTACTTGAATCACCAATTTTGTAGTTTAGTAGGCAGCAACCTACAAGGAGCACCAATCGCTTAAACTGATTTAGGAGGCACCAACCTACAAGGAGCACCAACTCCTTCTTGCAAGGCACTAATCTTGACTGAAAATTCAAATGTAGAATAAGATCTTTCAATAGATCTGTTCTTTGCTTCGATCTATCCCTTCTTTGTGATGAATGTTATTCCTTTAAACTCACACAAGAGATTTTTCTGCACTTCTATACTCAAACTCTATACACTCTCACTGCTAATCTGATTTTGAATTCATATATGTATGTTGATCAAACTTCACAACTTTTGTGAAAGGTTGCACGATTTAGAATCTGATTTTTATTGTTTGCCTTCTCAAAATAATCACACCATTTCAGATCTGCCTTAGTTCATTTTTATCAATAGAAACTTAAATCACACCCCTTCAGATTTTAGCTTCTTAATAAATCTGATATATATATATATATATATATATATATATATATATATATATATATATATTTGAAATTATTGCTCCTTTTCATGGACTAATCGCACTTCTTTAAAGTGAATTGTGTCACTTCAAATCATCCTTTCTCATTAAGATTTCACACCTTTTAAAAGAAGCGCTTTATCTCTTAATGAAGTCGCACCATCTCATATTTTATATTTGTTAAATCTGTTGAAAATAAATCACTCTTTCAAAGAGTCGCATCTTCTTTGATTTAATTTGTTTGTCTTTATTCACTTTGTTTTATCTCTATTTTTTCTCTTATGCTTCTCGTTATGAATTCGTACTTCTTCATTATCTTTTATAATTGCACCTTTTTGATGTCTTTTTTAATTTCTTCTTTTTCTGGTTTTTGTTTTTTCTGTGTTTTGTCTTTTCCTGTTGCTTATTTATTTTTAAATGCTTCTCTTTAATTTTTATTTTTGTTCTTTTCTGCCATTTGACCTAGTCTGAGTTCTTTGCTGAAATTGAATCGTTCTTTGCTGAGATTGAATCACAGATAGAAATTGACTTTGTCTAAGTTTTCCAATGATTTCACCAAAGGCTGTGATTGGTGTAAACTGTTATGTCTACAACAACTGATCTGATTTCTGCTTTCCTTTTGGATCTGCATACTTATAAAAACTGTTCATGCTTTTCAAAAATCTCTCTTCTGAATCTGCACATAGATTCTTCATAAAGTTTGATCTCTACAAAATATCATTGCATAATTAAACTTCTTTATTGTTGCATTGCAAAATATCATTGCTGTGTATTCATGCATCTTGCATCAGAAATGATTTGAATCATAACAACTTTCCTCACATATAAGTTAAATGTTTCTCTTCAGGATGGATCCTTGCCACCGATCTTTTTGTTAGCCATTGTGTTAAACGTGGAACTAAAACAAAACTTTCTTCTCTTCATATATAGTAGATATTCTTGTTGTATTCATGAATGTGACTCAAAGCCTAACAAACCTTCCAAAGTTCTCTCTTGCTTTGAAGACCATACTCTCCATCTTTTTATATAATTTTGTATATATGATACTTTCCATATCATGGCACATGGTTTTTATAGTCACAACTGCAGGTAATCTTGAAAGGTCTCCATCACATCAATGTACAGGTCTTGAATATGATCAATGTATTCATGTTCCTCCGCTTTTGTATGATCATATCTTAAATAGCAACACCTATTTCTCATGCCACCTTTGACATGTCTTCCATCAATGACAACTTCCAACAAACTCGTCCATACATCATTGATACTATGTTTAGATAACAAAACTCTTCTTGACATGACTTTGACATCAATGGCAACATTTCCAACAGTGTGAACCTTATGCACCAACAAGATTGCATTCATATTAGATTATTAAGACAGTGCTAGTAGTATAAAGTTATAACTATATTGCAAACATCAGGAAAATTGTGGCCTAGATTGAAGCTTTCGATAAAATAATATAACATTCAGAAATTATTTATTATGGCATCCAAGACAATCACGCCAACACATGAGAATGATGTGCCATCCCGAAGAGTAAAATTTCGCTTAACTCTCTCATTGTGTGTTTAGATCAGTGTTCCATGGGTATGCGTTCCCCCAAAAAACCTTGTGCTTTCTAGACATCCCCATATTAGAGACTTGGGGACTTCGGGGGGATGTCCCCCAATAAGCCCACCACTAGCACCGCCATCCCACCACCAGAGTCGCCTTCTCCAAGATGCTGCTAGGACTTCGAGGACGTTGGGGTGTCCTCAAGACGTCTAGGGGATCCTAGTTGTCTCCGAGATGTATAATTCTTATACTTATACATCGTGTTATAACTATATTTTCAAGTATTATCTATATTTCGACGCCTTGTTGCTGCACCCCCCTTGCTGTCCCCAAACTTAGGCCCTTGGTCGCCTCGTTCCTAAAACCCATCCCCATGCCTTTGCGTTCCCCCGTCAAAAAAAATTGTGGAATTATGGTTTTGACAAACTTTGAACCTCCAGCTATGCCTTGACCTGCCAATATGCTATCACCACATTAATCATGGCTTTGGAAGAGTGGTCGATACCTTGGTATTTGCTCGACAACAATAATAAACCTACAAGTTCTTGTAATCACTAGTGCCAGTTATTAATTTCCATGCTCTAGACACTAACAATACAAGTGACCGGGCCATAGAAGATTTTCTTAGAAGATTTTCTTACGCTACCCTATAAAGTTTATCATATGGCGCCATTTATAATCACGTTCAATATTCAACATCTAGCTATAAAAGCCAAGTTTTTCCATTCAAATTCCATGTATCTAAAAGTTTGTGCAATAAACCGTTGATCAATTCTTGCTAATCAAACCAATAAGCTGAAGCTTTGATTTTGAATAAATCGATCAACCATCAACCAGAGAGGATCTCTCACCAACCGTAGTCGATATTCTTCTTGAGGGCTTTTGTCGTTAGGAAGTTCCTAGAGAAAATACTCTGCAAACCTTCACAACAATAATTCTTGCATAGAGAAATGAGCCCCAATACTTTTTTTTTTTTATATTTCTCAAATCCCCACGCCACTTTGTGGGAATTAATATAATTTAAGAAAATATTTTCCTTTTCTTTACTTTGATTCTCACTCTAAAGTATTAAAGTCACTTTATTGTTATAAGAATTAAATACTTAAGTATAATAAAGTCGAAACATTATAACAAGCATTAATTTTAATAGATTACTTGGTTTGCTAAAGGCCTCGTGACACATTGAATCCTTAAACTAAGCAATTGAGTTAAATGTGATGCTAATAAACGAAGTTGACGCCCAAAATACATTCAAAAAATAATAATTATCTCCAAGAATTACGAAGTTCCTTGAATCATCTGATTAGCCTACGAGAACTCGATGGATAGGCTAATGCTCAACAGCTGGCTAAACTCATGAGGGGGACATTACACATTCTCTCCGAGAGAATGAAATAGGATGCATATCTAGTCTCGACAGGTTTCAACTCTTTTAGGGAAGCTCTTGAAGAGTGCATGTGGAGTGTGGTGGTTGCAAATAAATATCTGCACATCTCTAGCATCATTGACCACTTCTTTGATCCATTCAATCTTTCCCATGTCCTTGAGTGCATTATTCATGGCATGCACACAACAAGGAGTCCAACAAATATATCTCTAAGTTGTTTGAATCAATTTCCATGCAACTTTGCACACATGGGCTGCATCTATCACTACTTGGACCACATTTTGTGGCTCACTTCCTCAATAGCATCTTTGAGGATTTGAAACTGAAATTCAAGGGCACAAAAGTGGCACTTCCATAATCTTGTGCCCCTAGATGTTCCAGGCTTGCTCGGTAATTTTGTTGCAAATTGTTTCAAAGGAGAGTTACGATCAAAGGGACCCTTAGAATACTTTTCCAGTAATGTGGAGGGCCAATTAATACTTTCAGCTGCACTTGCCATGGAACTAGAGGTTTGGATTTCATCGGCATGACCACCCCTCTCAGTCTCAACGTCAGGTGCATGATCTGATTCAATACTTCCACTGTGAACCTCAACCTCATCCTCATTCATGTCATCAGAGCTCATTGCAACATTGCAATAAACATTATAAAATTTATAAGTTTATAATTCTAAAATTAAAATTCAAACTATCAAACAACATAATGGAAAGGATTAAGACACAATTTTTTTTTTTTTAGGTTTTCCTTACTTTAGATCACACAAAGCATAGAAGCAGAGGATACAATAATAAAAATCGTTGTTCTTAATCTTTGTCAACCAAGGATTTCATTTTTGTTTTCCTTGCGTCAAGTTGCACGAAGCATAGAAGCAGAGGATACACAAAAGTTTCAAGCTAGTTTGACAAACGTTAAATTAAAATTAAATTTTTAATGTTGAATCTTGATGACAATATGAACAATGAACAATGAACATTGTAGTGAATCATTGAATATGCACTTGCAGCCATGTCTATGAAATTATGAATAAATTAAAATTTGAAAATGAGACTAATAAAAAAACAAAAAAAATTCAATAAACAGTTTTAGAATCCTACCTTATGCTTGAAAAGTCCTTCCATGTTGGTGTAGAATCCCTCTTCTTCCTCTTCTTCTTGCACCTCACCTCTTTTGCACTTGCAAAACTTCAATCACACTTTTTCACTCCTTCACTCACTTTTTTGTTCCTCTTCAGCCTAGCTGTTGAAATGAGACTTTGACTAAAAATGAGGAATTTGAGTGTTTTGTAGAGTTTAGGAGGCATTACTAGGCCCATTGGCCATTAGGGTTTCGCCCATGACTTTGATTTCAAGAAAAAAAAGATTTTTTATTTTTTTCTTACCTTTTATGCTAACCGCCATGGGATACTTTTGGGCGTTGTTGGGCTGGTTGAGGAATGCCCGACCATCACTGAGACGTCCTAGTGTCCTTGCTGTCCCGACAGTGTCCCCAACATCTCAGTGGCAGTGGTGGGGCGGTAAGGGGTCGTCTCCTCGACGTCCCCATGTGTTGGGGACATCGTTGTCCCTGAAACACCTGGATTTCAGGGGGGGACGTGACCCCGTGGTTCAGTGATAATATTACAAGTTAATAGTTAATATTAGTTATATCTAATATTGTATTATTTATAATTGATTATTAAATAACCATCCCTTTATACTAAAATTCATTTTCATGCCAACCATCCTAGCTGCTATAATTATATGAGGTTAATGGTTTCATGAATTAAGCTTGTTATTACAGGGGCTTTTTTCATAATATCACTTTGTTTGGCGTTAGTATTCTGATATCATCTTGCCTGCGGGTGGCTATATTGGCACATTCTGATATACATGAATGGTGCCGATGTAAGGTGCACCCGGCATCACAATTTACATCAATGGGTTTAAATGTCTTAGTTTTGAATTCATACTGCAACACAACCCAGTGAATTCCTACTGGCAGTCCAGCTACAAACACCCATTCTACTCATACCACTGAGTTATGAAAGTTAACTTCAGTTGTTGTCGTGGTGTCTATTGCATAAAACATAGCTTGGTGGAGAATATTGAAGCAGGGTGTGCTGGCTTTGCCTGCTACATTTGAGCCAGGTCACGATGTTGATGTGCCATAGCAGAAACTAGAATAGATTTCTGAGTTGTTGTCTTCAACATAGGAAACTAATTGAAAGTTCTACACAGAAAAGACATTTAGTTATTGTTGTGCTTTTCTTCCTAGTATAGTTCATAGTTGTATTTGCTTCTCAATTTTTTAGGATTGGAATATATCCTTAAAACTGGAAAATATTAGCTTTCACCTGTATTTAGAATTTAGGAGGTTATATATTGTACATGTAGTTTAATTCAGATGTTTTCCTTTGATCTGCATATCATTTTTTCATTCTTATTTGGAAAGCTTCATAGTTTACTTTTTTTTGGCAAGTACATGTTCTGTTTTTAAATTTTTATTGTGCCAAGATGTGTAAGCTTACTCGTGTATATTGAGCTGTTTCTCTTAAAATTGTGGTTTGTTAGTTAATTTGTGCCTTTGCAGATGAGGGGCCACCTGAAGGCTGGAATTGTCAAAATTTAATGAACAAAAGCCCCAAAATCTGAATTTAGGTTTTATATGTTAGATTTGATTATTCTTAAATGATACCATTTGGCATTGTGGTATGCATTTGATATATGTCTTGATTGCTAATAGGTTGAGTCTTTGCAAAGCATGATAAGGATTGTGGGTCTATCAGCTACCCTTCCAAATTATTTGGAGGTAAGCATTTTATGGTAACATTTGTGTTTGTAATGTTCAATGCCATGATGAAAATAATGAAAAAAATCTTGGATATTATCATTCATACCTTTAAGCTTGACTGATGCAGGTTGCACAATTTTTAAGGGTCAATCCAGACACGGGATTATTCTTTTTTGATTCTACTTACCGTCCTGTTCCACTGACACAACAATATATAGGTGTTAATGAACATAACTTCTCTGCTCGTAACAATCTTATGAATGAAATCTGTTATAATAAGGTATCTTTTGTCTCTGTTCTTCTTTATATAGTTTGTATGTATATCAATGTGCTGGAGGATGTTTGTTATTGACAGAATTGATCACTTTTGTCTCTTTTCAGGTTTTGGATGCACTGAAACATGATCATCAAGCAATGATTTTTGTTCATTCGCGCAAAGATACTGGGAAAACTGCACGAATACTGGTGGGTGGTATATGGGATAATCTTGAAGCCTTGATATAATAAATTTGAATTTGAATTTAACATTTGCGCATAGTCTATGGATATTCATTTACGCCTAAATGGCCACTCATCTGCATTTGAAAATGTTGAAACTTTGTGAGTCCCCTTACTATCAATGACTCTTGTTTGATAAGGAAAATTTGAGATACAATAGGATGGTGCTTCATCTTTATACAAATGCCGAGGGTAGAATAATGAAATAATTTAAAGAACAAGCAAGATGGATTTCAACATTGTGGCCATCCTCGGACTGCACATACATTTGCATATACCTTGTATGTGCAATGCCCATCTAGAAAATGTGTCTAGGTTCCTAAACTGTTCATCCTGTGACTTTCTCTAAGGCCTATGTCTTAGATATATTAGGATCCTATTACTATTATTCCCTTTTGGGCTTTCCACTTAAATTGGTTATTTGATTGGGGCCTTTGTGGTGAGTATTAGAGAATCATGGAAGCAATACACAAAGCAAAGTTTCAGCCATGGCTGAGCACAATTGTTGAGCACTACCTCTCTTTGTTCTTCAACTGTTGGGAAGCAAAAAGGTTAGCTATCTAGGGATGTGAGAAATAGCCATCTCGTTATATGTAAACTACAGTGGAAAATCTACGGTTGGATACTTGATGGGATTCTAGGAAACAACTTTGTGATAGTAGAAAATTATGTCACTTGTTTCCTGTTAGCCATGATGGACAATAACATTGTGATGGTAGAAATTTATATCAGAAAGTACAATCAATAGCCTGAGTTGAGCTGGTAAGCAATCAAAAGCTGAAAGAATCAGTTTGCACATTTTGTCAACCTTCTCATAAACTGAAGTTAACAAGACACATTCTACTAATTGTGCCAAATGATATTTTACACTGGGACAATGGCAAGTATTGCCAGTGGATGACACAGCTAACTTATAACCGTATTTTTCGGGATTATATTTCTGGGAACTCAGCATGGAGTAAACTCTGGTTCTTAGGACATAGACTAAAGCCAAGCCCTTTTTTCTTGGAAAGCAATTGCCTGATCCAAGGTTTTGATTGGTGCAACATCAAAGATATCAATTGGTTTGATAAATTATTGTTGATGAAACTAAATTGGAAGCTTTATCTAGCACTACCATCCCCTTTGGAACAGATCATCAGTGCTAAATGTGACTGCACACAATTGAATCTTGATCTGTTCTGCAAATGTTGGGAAGCAAAAGGGTTAGCCATTTAAGGATAACAGAAATGGCCTCCTCGTAAGACCTGAACTATGGTGGAAACTCTATGGCGTATACTTGTTGGGATCCTAGAAAACAACTTTGTGATGGTAGAAAACTGTCTCATTCATTTTCTGTGAGCCATGATGGATAACAACTTTGTGATGGTTGAAATTTATATCAGAAGGTGCAATCAATAGGCTGATTGGAACTGTTAATCAATCAGAATTTGTAAGAATCAGTTTGCACATTTTGTCACCCTTCTCATAAACTGAATATAACAAGAGACACATTCTAGTAATTGCACCAAATGATATTTTACATTGGGACAATGGCAAGTATTGCCACTGCATTGACACAGTCTTGTAACAGTCTTCTCCGGGATTATGTTACTAGGAACATGGCATGGAGTAAACTCTGGTTCCTTAGGACTTAGACAAAAGCCAAGGCATTTTTGTGGTAAGTCACTATGGACTCTCCTATCTCATAACATAACATTCTCTTCAATTAGACTCATCTGCAGGCTGAGTCTATCCTAGTTTTCTGCACACTTTTGTGTGTTGGGCTATATGGCTTGAGAGTAATAAATGTAGCTTTGAAAGAACAAGTCTATCTTTAGGGCCTGATTGTTACAAAAATCGCAGTGAATACATCTTCAGTTACTAATGTGATGAACTTGGTTATATTTTGGCCCTGGAATGTACATTGGGAGTACACATTCCTGTACATTACTATATAATCCTTGCTTGTTACCCAGCTAATTCACTGTTCATCACACTCAACTTCAATGGTTAAAGTTTATGGAATCTTAGTGCAGCACTTGTAGGAAGAACACTTTGCTATTAAGAAGGATGTATTCTTCAAGTTTATGATGAACATGTTACTACCGATGCAATAAGTTTGAGTGCTGTTAAAGGGCCATCTTTGCATTCAACTCACACCAGGAATTTAAAAAAATTGAGTGTGATTAATATAGCCAGCAGTGTACCAGTATAGACAGAAGTACGGCAGTGCTGTATTACTAAGTAGTGTTGTATTGCCAGTTGCCTGTGTTGGCCCCTGATTAGGGATTGAATAGTTCAATATCTTCAGTCTTTTAACAGGCTTACTTTGACCATGTCAAAAGGTCCATTAATCAGCTAGATCGAATCTAGAGAGGGTTAAGTTTGTTCTCTTTGCTGAACAATATATATGTTGAATTTGGTGTCTCGCTTGGGAATGACCTAAAAACTATCTTTTCCTTTACCTTTTAGGTAAAATTAGGAAAGGGAGCAGCAGCTCACCTGGTTATGATCCAACAGATCAAAATCAAAATAAAGGAGACTCTGCATGTTCACTATTCAATATCTGAAACTGTATTATTTGGGATTTGCATCACAAGTATAGATATCATATGCAATAGAGCATGATGTGATCCATATATAATGTTTTAATATTTTCAGCACCAGCATTTCTTATGTTCATAAGTCTTTCTTGATGATTTATTTTTTCATCATCCCTTACTCAGTAGATACCTAGGTGAAATGCCCCCCTTTCACAGTGCAATATTGCTTGTATTCACTACCTGGAAAGCCATGTCACCCTTATGATTACCTCACTGCCCATCACCCTAAGTACATAAACAATTATTTGTCTTCTTAGGAATTAGTTATTCACCACTACTTCCAATACATTATACACCAGGATATGAACTTGTAGTACCTTTCATGTTTCAACCACATGCAACACCAGTAGCTTACGTGCCACCCTTTTAATTTTTTGCTGCTTAGTCGATGCTTTAAACTTACTTTTACAGTTTCTTATGATGTAAATTTGTTGAGGGTTTATGTGATAGCCATTTTTTTTTTTTATATTTATCGCTTCTTTGTATAAGAAATTGTGATCAATTTCTTCCTTATGTAAAGATGCAATGACAAGTTTTCAAATTAATATACAGTAAACGGAAAACAAGCATGACTGCCTTGCAAAGGGAGCCTAACTGCCTTGTAAATGGAGCCTATTTTAGTATATGTTACCTTGCTCATCTTTGATAGAATATATTGTTTCCAAAGCATGTAGCAAATTTTGTTGCTGTGCTCTTTAGTGACTATCATTGTGCCATCCCTTAGGGATTTACTATTCCGCAAACGATGTATCAACAACTTTTTCATAATCTCCTTAAGTGCACTTTTCTTATTGGTATTGATTTCCTCTACTAGGGTTTTTTCTTTTCAATGTTAGTTTCATTTTAGTTTGTAGGTCTTGTGAGCATTCTTATTGTCTGATTTTATTTCAAATTTTTGGTTATAACAAGCTGATTGGAATAGTTTTCTTTATTTCCATATGATCTACAAAGAAAGAAAGAAAGAAAGAAAGAAAGGAGAGGATAAAGAGAGGGATGGATAGTGAAGAGCACAAAGATATACTGAGAGGGGAGTTGGGGGGAGGGGGGGTGCGGCGGAGGGGTGAATTACTATATCAACAAACTTTTACCCTTTACAACCTTTATCAACTTCAAACTCTAACACAAAATCAACTATGCAAGAATATCACAATATGAACAAGTTGACACCAAGATTTTACGTGGAAACCCTTGCGGGATAAAACCACGGTACAAATAATGTACTTTATGAATTATATAAGTTTTTACTATGTTACCGGGTTCTTCTATTTTGCCTAGAGAACCCGCTCCGGGTGTGTTTGGGTATGGGAGTGGCCTGGGGAGTGCCTGGGAGGGCCCAGGCAGCCAAGGGTTCTTTGTGGGTCCTTCTTGGGCGCTCCCAAGCACTCCCAGGGTCCTCCCAGGCAAAAAATGTTAATTTGAATCATCCTTTTTTGTTGCAGTAGTTTGTGATCTGTTTTAGCTTGGGTTTTAAATTATTTCAAAGGTATTATTTCATTATCAGCTTCTTAAATGTTGCTTGTCAATTTAGTGGATTTATAAAATATTTATCTCAGTATAAACATTGACATTAATACAATATTGTAATAACTAGATGGTTTATTG
>VDFB02146330.1:0-34053 GCA_007258455.2 Sequoia sempervirens | reverse complement strand
GGTTTTGTGGTTTGCTATGTTGGAAGGGTTAACCCTGGGAACAAATTGTGGTTTCAGAGGTTTGAGGGAATAGGAAATGTTGCCCCAAGGTTTCAAGGGCCTGTGAGAAGTTTAAAGATATGTTGCTTTGGAATTTAGGCCTAATCAACCTAATTACGTCAGTGTAGAATGGGTGATTTTAGGAGGTTGGTCCAAAAGATTTATTTTTGACTTTGGGATATGTGTTACAACTTTGAAATGGGTGTCTGAAACCATCATATGTTTGTCAGGTGTCTTGGAGAGTATTTGAGTAAAAGGCCAAAAATTGAGTTTGCACTACTACTAGGATTCATGGGTGAAATTGAGAAATGGTGCTTCTGATTGTTGTTTGACTTGAAAGATTGTTTCAATTTCTTTAAAAGACCATTTTGATCTTGTTAGATGCCTCTTCAAGGAAAATTATCAATTTGATTGAGTTTGAGCCTCCTGGTCTGCTGAATCCCTTAAGAGTCTGAAGTGCAAAATAGCTGAAAACTTTAGCATGATGTTACTCATAAACCGTGAGGATTAGAAACTTATCGTTAGAGTCTATAGAATTGTGTTGCACCCCTCTAAAATAACATCTCTCAGTGTTCGCTATCTCAAAGGAGTTTTCCTGTGGCGGTGAGATTTCTCTTGGGGAAAAAGTTGTTAAATGCAAGTAGTGCAAAGTGGTGCAAATTTTGTTCTACAATTCATAAGACCAAAATAACTATTCCAATGTGTCCAAGTGGGTATTTTTATCCTAGGTATGGTCCTCTTTCACACCCAAACGCGTTGAATCACTCTGAGCTACGTTCAACCGGTTGAATCCCTTAAGAGTTTGAAGTGCAAAATGGCTGCAAACTTCAACATGACATTACTCGGACACCATGAGGCTTAGAAACTTTTCATAAAATCCTATAGGATCATGTTGTACCCCTCTACAATAACCTCTCTCAGTTTTCACTGTCTTGGAGTAATTTTCCTATGGTGGCGAGATTTCTCTTGGCAAAAAAATTGTCAAATGCAAGAAGTGCAAAGTTGCAAAGTGGTGTAACTTTCGTTCTGCGACTCGTATGACCAAACTAATTGTTCCAATGCATCTAAGTGGGTAATTTTACACTAGGAATGGTCCTTTTTCACATCCAAACACGCTGAATCGCTCTGAGCTACGTTCAACCAGTTGAATCCCTTAAGAGTCTGAAGTGCAAAATGACTGCAAACTTTAGCATGGCATTACTCGGACACCGTGAGGCTTAAAAACTTCTCACTAGAGCCTATGGGATCATGTTTTTCCCCTCTACAATCATCTCTCTAATTTTTTTCTATCTTAGAGGTGTTTTCCTGTGGTGGTGATATTTCTCTTAGGGAAAAAGTTGTCGAATGCAAGTAGTGCAAAGTTGCAAAGTGGTGAAACTTTCATTCTGCAACTCGTACAGCCAAACTAATTATTCCAATGCATCTGAGTAGGTACATTTACGCTAGGAATGGTCCTCTTTCATACCCAAACATGCCAAATCGCTCTGAGCTACATTCAATTGACCGAATCCCTCAAGAGTCTGAAGTGCAAAATGACTGCAAACTTTAGCATGACATTACTCAGACACTATGATGCTTATAAACTTATTTTCTAATCCTATGGGATCATGTTGTGCCCCTCTACAATAACCTCTCTCAGTTTTTTCTATCTCGAAGGTGGTTTCTTATGGTGGCAAGATTTTGGTAGGGGAAAAAGTTGTCAAATGCAAGTATTACAAAGTTGTTAAGTGGTGCAACTTTCGTTCTGCAACTCATGTGACCAAAATAACTATTCCAACATGTCTAATTGGGTAAATTTATGCTAGACATGGTCCTCTTTCACACCCAAATGCACCGAATCGCTCCAAGCTATGTTCAACTCGCTGAATCCCTTGAGAGTTTGAAGTGCAAAATGGCTACAAACTTCAACATGACATTACTCGGACACCATGAGGCTTAGAAACTTCTCATCAAAGCCTATGGGATTGTCTTGTGCCCCTCTACAATAAACTCTATCAATTTTTTCTATCTTAGAGGCATTTTCTTGCGGCGGTGAGATTTCTCTTGGGGAAAAAGTTGTTAAATGCAAATAGTGCAAAGTTACAAAGTGGTGCAACTTTCGTTCTACAACTCGTGTGAGCAAACTAACTGCTCCAATGAATTTGAGTGGGTATTTTTATGCTAGGAATATTACTCTTTTGCACCTAAACATGCCAAATCGCTCCAAGCTACATTCAACCGGTTAAATCCCTTAAGAGTTTGAAGTGCAAAATGGCTGCAAAATTCAGCATGACGTTACTCAGACACCGTGAGGCTTAGAAAATTCTCATCAGATCCTATGGGATCATTTTGTGTCCCTCTACAATAACCTGTCTCGATATTTTCTATCTTGGAGGCATTTTTCCTGTGGCAGCGATATTTCTCTTGGGGAAAAAGCTATCAAATGCAAGTAGTGCAAAGTTGCAAAGTGGTGCAACTTTCATTCTACAACTCATGTGACAAAACTAACTATTCCAACACATATGAGTGGGTAATTTTATGCTAGGAATGGTCCTCTTTCACACCCAAACACGTCAAATCGCTCTGAGCTACGTTCAACTGGTTGAATCCCTTAAGAGTTTGAAGTGAAAAATAGTTGCAAACTTCATCATGACAATACTCAGACACCGTGAGGATTAGAAACTTCTTGTCATAGTCTATGAGATCATGTTGTGCCCCTCTACAATAACCTCTCTCAGTTTTCACTATCTCAGAGGTGTTTTCTTGTGGCAGCGAGATTTCTCTTGGGGAAAAAGTCATCAAATATAAGTAGTGGAAAGTTGCAAAGTGGTGCAACTTTCGTTCTGCAACTCATGTGACCAAACTAATTGTTCCAACACATCTGATTAGGTTCGTTTATGCTAGGCATGGTCCTCTTTCCCACTCAAATGCATTGAAATGCTCTGAGCTACGTTCAACCCGCTAAATCCCTTAAGAGTTTGAAGTGCAAAATGGCTACAAAATTTAGTGTGACGTTACTCAGACACCATGAGTCTTAGAAACTTCTTGTCATAGCCTATAAGATCATGTTGTGCCCTTCTATAATAACCTTTCTCAATTTTCACTATCTTTGAGGCATTTTCCTATGGAAATGATATTTCTCTTGGGAAAAAAGTTGTCAAATGCAAGTAATGCAAAGTTGCAAAGTGGTGCAACTTTCGTTTTACAACTTGTCTAACCAGACTAACTATTCCAATGCATCTGAGTGTGTATGTTTATGCTAGGTATGGTCCTCTTTCACACCCAAATGCACTGAATCGCTCTGAGCTACGTTCAACCAGCTGAATCCCTTAAGAGTCTGAAGTGCAAAATGGCTGAAAACTTTAGCATGATGATACTCGGACACCGTGATGCTTAGAAAATTATCATCTGAGCTTATTGGATCATGTTGTGCCCCTCTACAATAACCTCTCTTGGTTCTCACTTGGAAGTAAAATCAACATGTCTAAGTCAAGAGCAAGTCTGCCCAATCTTGGCAAGGCACAAGCAAAGTCCGCCATGCCCATGGTCAAGGAAAATGTCGAAGATGATGCAAAGTTCGCTTGGGAAAGAAAACCTATGTCCAAACTATTGTCAAGTCTTCCCTTGGCTTGAATAATGCTTTTCCAAGAAAAAGTTAAAGTCCGCCCAACTCAAAGCATACATGGAAAAGACAACGTAAATTCGGCCCAGCTCAAAGCATACATGGCAAAGACAACTTAAAGTCTTCCCCAAGCTGAAAAAAGGAGATGGAATACATATCTTGAAGTCTACCTTAGGCCAAGATCAAAGGTGCCATCCAACATGCTGAGATAGTGCCTCGTCATCTTCTAACCAATCAAATTGTTCCAAGCTAGCATGTCTAGGTTCAATGAACCTAACACTTCATAATGCAACAACTTTTTATTGTTGGTTTATATTTAGCAGAAGGACAAGTGTCCCCAAATGTAATTTTCTTATTGGTCGAGAGGTAGTTAGTTGTGATAAACCCTAATTAGGTTTTTATTTTTTCATCTCGGTCATTGATTTGAAATCTATCTTGGCCATTGAATTGTATTCGAGGAGACTATAAATTGAGCTCACCCGTCAATTGTAAAACATGGGAGCATCCATCGCATACTACCTGTTCACTACCTTGTCTATGCTTTCACTTACTGATATGCTTTGATAGATTTTTTCCAAGCATCCATCACTTGTCTGAAAGCACTTGTTGTAGGCTCTTAGCCATAGTAGCAAGATAGTGAACTGTTTGATAAAATGCTTTGGTAGACATGTATGAAAAATGTGGTACCATAGACAAGGTAGTAAACTATTTGAAAAAATGCCTCAAAGAAATGTGGTCTCATGGTGATGGAATGCCATGACAATCCAGGGAATTTGCTTGTCATGGAATTCCATCACCATGAGACCCCATTTCTTTGAGGCATTTTTCAAATTGTTCGCTACCTTGTCTACGCTATTGCTTACTATTATGCTTTCATGGATTTTTTCCAAGCATCCATATAGCTTGTTCAAAAGCACCTATTTTAGACTTTTAGCCATACCAGCAAGGCAGTGAATTGATTGATAAAATGATTTGGTAGACATGTATGTAAAATGTGGTAGCATAGACAAGGCAGTGAACTATTTGAAAAAAAATCCTCAGTGAAATGTGTTCTCTTGGTGATGGAATGCCATGAAAAGCACATTGAGATCACATTTTTTTGAATAGTTCACTGCCTTGTTGGTGTAGGAGCACCAAGCCTCTTGATATGGTACTGAATGGTCATGGATGGAATTGTGGTTAAGATAGGAGAGTTTGGGTTTTTTTTTGTTTCAATAAGGTCTACTTAGACCATTCTCATGTTTCCAAAATGATTTGGAGTTTTCATTTGATAATTTGGCCATAACTTGTAATCATGTTAAAATTTTTCAATATGTTCAAATGTTGTCAAGGTAATTAGAATAAAAATTCATTTAAGAGGGTCTAGTAGATTAGGAAATAATAAAGAGTCAGGAGGAAAATGTTAAATTTGTAAGTTGCATAAATGTAGCAAATTTGAAAACCAATGGCTACCTCCTTTGAAAAGTTGTTACTTGGTAGTTATAGATGTTGGGAGAAGTTGGATTTGAATGTAATCATTATAAAAGCCTCAAAAATGGCTCGTGTAGGGTTGTTGAAGGCAGTTTGAAGATTGTACACATTTTTTTTCATGAAATACAACGTTCTCATTAACTTTTTTCCTATTTTTCTAAACTTTGAAGGCTTGGTAGGGACCCTTACAGCCTTCATTTTCTCTAAAAATTATTAGATGTTTTAGGTACGTGTTTTGGTTCTCTAATGCTTCAGATTTGAGGTCTTAATCATGCAAATTGAGGGAGAAATCTTTATTTTTCTGGGACTATTGATTTACCCTATTTTGGGGGTTTTGAAAGGGAACAAAATGGGTTTCTAAGCCTTCTACCCACTGTATAGTCCTATAACTTATTGGATGCTTATATAGGTGAAATAAACATGTATCCATCTTTGTTTGTGCAGGGAAGGCATATTTCTTGATTTTGGTGAGTCCCTAGGATTCTTTCCATTGGAAAATGCATGAATTTAATGGGTATAGACCTGAACCTGATGATGGGGTGTTAGGAAAAGTTATCTTATGAACTTTTAAGCTTATGAGAGTGAGTTCAAGGGTGTTTGACCAGGTGGCGAGTTTGGGAAGGGCCTGGAAGTGTCTTTTTCAATAAACCCTCATCAAAAGTGCACAAAATAAGGGTTTTTGAGTTTGGTGTGGAGGTGACCATACAAATGAAATATAATGAGGTATTTTTGGGTTTGATAACCTACCAATTGATTCCCTAAATTCACATAGTGTTTTCACAAGTTTAAGAGGGGGATCCTTTGTAAAATTGACCTATTTGGAGGCCTAAAATGGTGAGAAAGTTAGTTTTCTCAAATTTGTTCCAAAGGAGTCATATGGGGGGCTAAGATATGTTTTTTAACTCTGTAATGGGTGTCTAAATCATCCTTTTTTTTGTCAAGTGTTTTGGGAAGTTGTGGAGTTAAGTTCCTAAAAACGGGTTTGCACTACTATTAGGTTTGCAAGGGTGAAAGTGGGAAATCCTACCTCTGATTGATTTCAAAATTTGGGAGTTGTTTGGATTGGTCCAATAGATCCTTTTAATCTTGTTAGATGCCTCTTGAAGGAAAGTTGACACTTTGAGTGGGTTTGGGTCTCCTGTCTTTTCATCACTTGTTTATGCTATTGCTTCTTATTATGCTTTGATAGATTTTTTCCAAGCATCCATAGCTTGTTTGCAAGCACCTATTTTAGGTTTTTAGCCATATCAGCAAGGCACTCAATTTTTTGATAAAATGCTTTGGTAAACATGTATGAAAAATGTGGTAGCATAGACAAGGCAATGAATTGTTTGAAAAAATGCCTCAAAGAAACGTGGTCCCATGATGATGGAATGGCATGAAAATCCATAGCAATTTGCATGTCATGGCATTCCATCACCATGAAACCACATTTATTTCAAGAATTTTTTTCAAGCAGTTCATTGCCTTGTCTATAGTATTGCTTGCTATTATGCTTTTGATAGATTTTTTCCAAGCACCCATAGCTTGTTTGAAAGCACTTGTTTTATGCTTTTAGCCATAAAAACAAGGAAATGAACTGTTTGAAAAAATACTTTGGTAGAAATGGATGAAAATTGTGGTAACATGGACAAGGTAGTGAACTATTTGATAAACTATGTCAAAGAAAACTGGCCTCATAGAATGCCATGATAACAAAATGCAATTGGCAGTTGCTCCTACTTATTAGTTATGCAATGTGAAGTAATTGCATAACTACTTAGGTTGACTTTGTAAAAACTATATTGTAATTGAAATTTTATCATGTATCAACATCTAGTTATTAGTTATGTAGTGTGAAGTAATGCTTTGACTTTGAAAGATGTGCAATAAAATGTAATCAACAATATGAATATAAACTACAAATTTATTTTTTTACAATTCATTAGTTAAAATATTTATTTTATTTTCTCTCTATATCTCTATATGCTATGGAAATACCTTTCAATTTCAAAATAAATAGATTTTATCTCTTGTTCTACAATTTTTTATGTTTTTTTAAATATGATTTTTTCTCAACTTTTTAAAAAACTCTTATACTTTTGGTTTGCCAAATTTTTCCCCAAAATATTTTTTCTACTATGCATTCAAAGCATGAATCATACACATGAATACACACACTGTATGTGAAGTATACATGTGAATAAGTGAAGCATACATGCGAATAAGTGAGGCACAAGTAATTGAAGCATTCCAAAGGATACAAACCACCAGGAATGGAGCTTATTTACACAATACACTTTAGATGGAGCTTATTGAGCAATCGATAGTAATTAATTAAGCATTAGATGTAAACAAAATCCATGCCTACAATATTCAAGCATACGATTTACACAATACACATGATAACATCATTCAAGAATGGTAGTAGCAACATAAGATTTTTTTAATCAAAAATTCGTAAGGTATACAATGATATATATTGATAAAAGTATATAGAATATATCCAAAAAAGCCATACAGGCTTAGTACAAAGGATCCATATTATGGACATAATATGTCATGTATATATCACTTGTACAAAACATATGTTCCAAAATTACACATAGGCATACAACAAACAACCCTAATACAGTCATTTCCCTCTAGGGGAAGGAAATAGATGTTGTGTTGCCTTCAAAATTTAGCTGGATGGAGTGACTGTTGGTTCGCTGGCCTTTTGAACATGCTCGCTAGTCCTCCTCTCTTCATTTTGGACCTTCAACTAATACCATAAAATTTAAAGATGTTAATACATAGAAATTGAATTGTGGAATGACATATAACAAAATATAATCACTTACTACATACAGATAGTCATCATTCACATTTACATCATTACCATGTCCATGATCTGGAGTGACAACCACCTGTAGCAACCATCAAGATATAAATTAAGCTACACAAAATTATCGTGAATTTTTTTTATAATAGACCATAAAAGAGAAAATATAATGTCAAATCGACTAATCTGTTGCATACCTCTCTCAATGGATCTGAACTGGCTATTGCTGCAGCAACTTCGTGGTCCATCGTGCCACCAACATCACCAAGGATGTCTGATGGAAACATCTAAAAATGGAAAATGAAAGAGTAAATGGTAGGGTGAACTATTAAATGTTAATGGGATGGGATTAGGAAGGAATAAAGGAACAAAAAGTGAATTAGGAGAAGATAATGTGACACGATCAAGGAATACAAATGCAATGTTTGTGTTTCTCATCAATTTTTTAGATTTGTATATGTAAAATTATGAAAACTAGCTAACATTGTTTTACAACACCATTATTGAATAAAGGCTACCTGAGTGTAAGGTTCTTGAGGAAATGAATTGCGAGGTGTGGAGGTCGAAGGTCCACTAGGAAAGTGTTTGAAATCCAAAGCATGTTATGAGACAAACATTCAAATATAAAATTCTACTATTCAAATGCAATAATAATATCTTTAATACTAGTTGCATACCTGTGGATTGAACGTTGAGAACGAGTAAGGGTCTATAGGAATGGGGCACATCTCATGTACACTCTGACCCTAAAATTTCATCAAATCAAAATTCTACTAATTTACTTATTCTTAAATTTCAAAATATAATTTAATAAACAACATTAAATGAACTTTCTAAATTTTATCTGATTTTCAATGTCGAATGTATCATTCGACATATCATTTGTGAAAGCCATCGCCTCTACAACTAATGTAGGCTATGTAGATGCATCCTAAGCACTATGATAATCATACGTGCAAACTACACCACAAGTGCCACAATGGTGGGGTGGAGCTCAAGGCCTACACATCTCCTCCACACCAGGCTCTATTAGAGGCCTCACACACTGTAAAATGGTCTAGGTGAGTGAGCCAATCAACTCCAGCATGTCCACCTCTAGACTATCCTTAACAATGAAGGAATGGCAAAATGATCCACCATGGGTCTAGCCAAGGGTCTCGGTGCCAACTATGGATTACATCGTGCAATAGGTCTATCATGTCTGGAGCCCCCACCTCTACCCTAAAAATCTAAGATGTCAAAATAATTTGGCATCTTATTGAGGGTAAACTCACAATAGAGTTTCCTCAAAAATTATTATGGCACCTCATGGTTATTGCATGGAGGTTGGTCAAATACCATCCACCACTTCTCCCAAAACTTATTTTTAATTAACTCATGGTGGCACGAATGGATGGGGAACCTCCTGCATGTATGAGACAAAGGTGTGTTGGTTTTCGGGTCTATAAATAGGGCACACAAGTTGACTTTGCTAATTTTTTTATTTTTTAACATCTACATATGACAAACCTCTAGCATAATATTATCTCATCTCATGCCTCTTATTTGGCCAAAATTTTATTTTCTTGCTCATTTCTCCTACATGAGATACAATTGACTTCAATGATTCAGCAATCCCTCTCCTATAAGGGTGGGTTTCGGCATGCTCGGTTAATCTTCCAATTAAATGTTCAATGTCTCTTTTATTGTTTTCAACTTGATTTAGAACATTTTCTTATGTTCCTTGAGGATGCCTATGAATTGATGAAGGGGTTTTAGGTTGTTCTTGAATAGGAGGCTCTTCCTAAGGGGGTGTCTATGAATTCTCAAAGTTTCAAGGTGGAGATTCATTCCCTGATAATTATAACCAAATTTTATTATAAAAACCTATTTCAATCTGCATTCTAAATCAAATTCAAAATAAATTGAATAAAAAATACATACCTCTTTGCAATCTTTGACGTCTCTGATGTGTTGGAAACATCCTCATGAAAGATAACAAGCTAACAATGCAAATAATGGATGTTATTTGGTGAGCGCGAGTTGCAGACCTCCAATCCTCCAAGCCAAGCCACGGGTTGAAGAAAAATGAGTGTTTGAAATACGTTTTGTGCTTTTATTTTTCTTTTCAATTTGTCTCACACCAAATGACTCCAAGTCATTTAGCGTGCACCAAATTTGGCATGCGCCAAATGGTCAATTTCGGCCTTTTTTTGAATATTTTTACAATTTGACACCTAAATTGTGTCACAAATTGGTGCACTTACCCATAATTTGGCTTTTAGAATGGTTTAGCTTTACATACCTTGGAAGTTTGGAATTTTCTTAAACTTCTGATTCTTTGTATCTTCCTTCTGTACTTGCACTTGTCTCTACTTCCTAACTACCTTGATTTACCGGAATGAATTGAGGTTGCTTTACCAGAACAACTAGAACATATGGAAAATTTTGAAGTTGATTCTATGCCTAAACATTCCTCCCTTTTTTTGTATTGTCTTCATCTGAATCATATCCACAATATCTGGATGATTTGACAGAATCCTCATCAACTCTGACATTTTCACTCTCAACCATCTTTTTCAGTCTTTTGTTATATCATCAGTAGGCCTTTCTCTTAGTAGAGTAACCTAAAAAGATTCCTTCATCACTTCTTGCATCAAACTTTCCTATATCATCATCTCTCTCGATATAACATTTGCTTCCAAAGATCTTGAAATATTTAATAGTAGGTTTGTAACCAAACCATATCTCAAAAGGGGTCTTACGAGAATTGCCATTAACATTTACCTAATTTAAAGTATACACAGTAGTGCTTATAGCTTCACTCCAATAGATTTGGGGGACATTTCCTTCTATCATCATTGTTCTAGCAGCATCCAAAATTGTTATATTCTTTCTTTCTACAACTCCATTCTGTTGAGGGGTTCAGGGAGTAGATAACTGTCTTCTGATTTCATGTTCTTCAGAAAAAGAGTTGAACTCCCTGGAGGTGAACTCACCACCTATGTCAGATCTCAGACACTTAATTTTCAGACCTTTCTCATTTTCTTCCATAGCCTTGAAACTTTAGAACTTTTCCAATGCTTCACATTTTTCTCTGTATAAGAGCGAATTTGCACCCTAGGTGGAATTCCCCTTTTTTCCTTTATACACTTTAGAAAACCAAAGTTGGAGGCTTAAATTTACTTAAGCCCACTATTGGCAGTCCACGTGGACCCTATTTTGTGTGTCGATGGAGGCATTTTTGTCAGGGATGGCCACACGATGCGCAGACAACCGTGTGGCATGCTTACGTCCCTGGTAGATTACTGCGCCTAAGCTAGCAAAGGCGTTACTCTTCTCATTGGTAGCAAAGTTGTAAAGTCTCCTTCAACCAACTAACCTGAATATGGCTATTTTCATCCTCATTCCTTCAAATTCACTCCTCCATTTTGCATTCCAACTCTTGATCACATCAAGCTTCCATACTCACACTCTCACATCACTCCACAAGCTCATTTTCACTCACTTCCAAGCATTCCAAGCATTCTGTTGCAGCAACATCACACTCCATCAACTCAGTAGAGCATCTTTGGGACAGAGGCTTAAGTTCCTCTCATTTCTCCCCTAAGCAGCCTTGAGTGCTCTTGGTGGAGGTGGTAAGTTTTCCTCTCCTCTCCTCTCCTCTATCATTTGGTGAGTTGCATAGTACTGCATTGTAGTGTTATTGTTTTCATTCCATTGCTCCTTTATCTTGTTCTTTTGGTTGTCTGTGGTGGTGGAAACACCTAAACAGGGGTTTGATTGAGGTAGGCCCCTATACAGCCCCCCAACATTTTCTCTCTTGATGTGTGTAGGTGGACGCACTTTTGTGGATCTAGCTAGTGAATAGGCTCTTCTATGAGATTGTCTTCGTCACCTTAGCTTTGGTATACCTATTTTATCACCTCCGTTTATATTTCTCTTATTTCATAGTATTTTTTTGTTCTCTTAGAAGTTGTTAAGCTAGGCCGTTAGTCATTTTAACGAGTTCAACCTTGCCTCAACTATGTTCTGACCATATGGACTACAACACACTTTTGAGATGCCAATGTGCCGCGCTGTTGTCCAAAGTCCGTATTGACGTCCTTGAGCAGAGAGCTCCCTAAGGTGCAAAGTTGGACCTAAAAAATAACTCGCCTAGCCCCACCTTAAAACTTGGGATTGACGAGTGGTCACAGGGTTCTATAATCCTCATCATTCTCATCCCCATACCTTAAACAGTACACTTAGTTGAGGTAAGTTAGGGTAGCCTCTCGCATCTTGACCCTTCATGACCTGGGGTCTTGCATGCGGTGGTCCCCCTCTCTTACATTTGTAGCGAACTTGATGTGAACCATTTTGGTTCCGTTCTTGCAATACTGACAGTCCCTTTCCTCGTACTCTAGGAGTGTTGTAGGTGTGAGTGTTGTAAGGTTGTTACCTTGCAACCCAACCTACGACCCCTAGGTGGTGTAGTTGGAAGGTTCCAAAGTTATTGCATGACGAAACCTTAATTGGGTCACCATCTTATCCATTAACCTTTGGGTATTCTGTGAAAGCATTGTCTAGTGTGCGTAATGGCCTCCTTCCTGCATCAACCCATCCCCTCTGCGCAGCCTGTTGATAGTAGTGTTGGCATAACCTTTACTTCAGAGGACCTTTTGATGGGCTTTAACAAGGAACCATCTCCTCTTTACATTCTTGCATGGATCAATGGGAACATCGTAGCAGGTGTTCTCGTTGACCCGACATCACAAGTGAATATAATAATAGAGGAGATTATGCTAATTAACTTTTTACATAAGGATGGATATGATGATCCTGTGAGTTTCATTCGTACACATGACGGGCTTTCCGTACCCCCCTTGGGTAGCATTTTCCTATCTGTTTTAGTCGAGCCTAAGTCCATAAACCTCTTATTTGATATCATCCCTAGGTCTGAACTCTTCCGTGTAAAGTTGGGTATCCCTTGGTTGGTAGTAATGAACGTGATACCCTCTGTCTTGCGTAAATGTTTAAAATTTATCCACAAATATTTTGTGCACGTAATCCATGACACTGGTTATCAATCGTCAGTTGCATGTGGTAGCTACTCCTTGGATCACTCATGGCCTACGCTCATGGGTCCCCTTCTGCTTAGGACAAACCTTTTGCATAAGACATATCAGAACTACAAGAAAGGACATATGAGGCTAAAGGTGAGGTATCATCCCTCGCCCTATGCTATTTCACATAGGACTTGTTTAAAGGCTGACAGTGAGGCCGCCAAGGCCCAAAAGAGGAAAGAAGAGAAGCGGTCTTGTGATCCTCCTTCTTCTTCTTTCGCTGCCCAGTCTAATGCTTCTTCTCACTCAATTGTAGTACCATCGGGTTCTGCTCCTCATTTGCAGAAGAACCCTTTGGTGCCCACTTGGTGAAATCCTAAGTGTCCCACATTCAAGCTTCCTATTTTGTCAACAGAGCCTAGACCTGTTTGGTATAAGAAGAAGAAGAAGATCCTTCGAGGAGAGTCCTCCTTGTCTCAGTCGCGATGGCCTCCTACTGCTCTTTCTCCTAAGGAAGTGAGTGCAAAGAGGCCCACTGCCAAGGCTCTCGAGTTGACTCCTCCTGTCACTCCTTAGCCTATTCCCCCTGCTCCTGTACAGGAACTCATTCCTCCCCCTGAAACAGCCATAGTGGATGTTCTTATGGTTGAGCAAGAACCTCTCGTCCCTTTGCAAGCTCTAACTTCTAACTCCAAAATCCGTAGAAACTGCCTTGCACGTGAGTGCAAGCACCAGTGAAAGGCTCTCATGACCGAGCAAGTCGCCCCATAGCAGAAGGAGGAAGAAACAATTACTCCTATTTTAGGGCCTCCTACCACCTCTCCTTCCTCCTTTCCTGCCATTTCTCTTCAACCCGATTCTCTCTCGGCTTCTGTTGCGAGCACAAACATGCCTAACCCTAAATGGGTATAGGCGTTTATTGCTTCTTCAATAGAGTTACCTTTGTTGATGTTCATCTCAAATATTCAGCCCTTCCCTAAGCTCGTGGACATGGTTAACAATTCATTCGTGTCTGTTGTAGTTCTATCCTCCTCTTCCTCTGCACCCCTAGCTTCATCTACGGGGAGTTCATCTCCTCCCATGAAGAAAGAGGTGGAGGTTGGTCCTTCTAGAAAAGAAGGATGTAAGAGGAGTCCACCTTCTTCACAAGGTGGCCCCATGATGACTTGTTCTATCCTTGTGACAAAACCAATCCCAGCTTCCCCTATGTTCGTGACTGCTCTTGAGTTATTTGGTGAGCTTAATAGTGAATCTTAGGCATATCCTGCACCGTCCACTGAGGATAAGCATGATGCTCCTACGGGATGCATGTTTAATTCCATGGATGAAGTCCTGGCCCTGTCGGAAATCTTTGAAAAAACTTTGAATTTTAATCCACAGGAGCTCGGTGGAGAGGACCTTGAGGGGCCCTCTTCCTTGGCCCTTGTTCTAGGAGGGTCAGATGCTCCTCTTAACATTCCACCCTTGCAGGCTCATCTTCCTTCCCCTTATGAGGATCTAGATTGGGAAGTGGATGACCTCTTGGATGATCAGTGTTAGGAGGAGGTCCCCTTTTCTTGATCTTGTGTGTGTGTGTGTGTTTTGTGATGTGTTCCCCCATACACATGCTATGTGTGCCTGGATGACCCTCGTCACCCCTATTGGTGCTTGCATACAGGAATATTTTTTGTGTCTTAAACCTTCTTCCATTTGTACCATCATTCTTCCATGTTTGTGATTGATTTTCCATAAATTGGGGATGATGCAAAGTGTTGGGAGCATTTAGGCTTCCCTTCTATGTTGACCCAATTTTTAATGTTTTCTATGCATTCTTCTTGATCTGGTTGGGGATTGATGATCTTTCACCTTGCATTGCGGTTACCTATTACTATATGAGCTTGGAAAAATATGACCCCACTAAACCAGATCCTCCTATGTCCTTTGTTTGTATTCTCCCTTTTGCTTTCCCTTATCTTTCTCTCTTCTTTGCTTGAGTTGTCCCTCCTATGTGTGACAATGTTCTCCACTTCAGCACTTCAATTTTCAAAAAATGAATTCATTTCCAAATGAATCTTTTCTTGAAAGTATTTACAACATTCTTTTTCCTTACAATCACATTCTCAACTTGGAACCCTAACATAACATGTTTCCTTCATCACGGTTTCATAAAGAAAGGACTTGAAGACCTTCCTCTGAAGTGGGAACTACTTTGACTTCCCCGAGCATGGAGGCATGACCTTCCTTTCAAATTCCTTGATGAAGTGAACATCTTTCAAAAGGATCCCTTGATGATGAATCACTCTAAGGTGTACGGTTGCTTTTGAATTTCATGTCCCTTGAGTGGACCCCCTTTCTTCTTTATGGTGGGTTCCCTAGGGACCCTTTCTTCAAAATCCTTTATGACGAATGGACCTTTTCATGTCTAGCATGGGGGTAGCCTGACTAGGCTCATTCCATTCACCCTTCCACATCTAACTTGGGGGTAGCCTGACTAGACCTCAATTTTCAAATAGTGCGTCCCTTGAGTGGACCCCTCTCCTTTTGAAGGGTTCCCAAGGGACCCCTTTGAAATTTTTTCAGTCTACACGATCAACTACTTTTAGACACGCTCTATCTATGGTAGATGTGTGGCCACTTTTGACATGCTCTAGCTGCGGGTAGATGTGTCGCTACTTTAGACATCTTCTATATGTGGGTAGACATGTCACCAGTTTAGACATGTTCTATCTGCGGGTAGATGTGTCACCGCTTTAGACATGTTCTATCTATGGGTAGACATGTCACCACTTTTGACATGTTCTATATGCGGGTAGACATGTCGCCCCTTTGGACATGTTCTATCTATGGGTAGACGTGTCGCCACTTCCTGACTCTACAGAGTCCACTCCCTTGGGGCTTCCTCCATGCGAGAGATCTTGGGGGTTGCCTCCTTGTAGGTTTGCGGGCCTGTAAGATGCTTTGTCCAACTTCATAGTTCTGAGCAGCTATGGAGTCCTTCACATCTCCTGCACCTTCAGGTATGCTAGATCGATTACTGCTTCCTCGATGGTTCAGGTATACTTTTCTAACCCTACTCTCTTCTTGATCTATTTTACCAAGCACTCATTAGTACTTGTGCTCGGTAAACTGGGGGAAAAATGTATAAGAGAAAATTTTCACCCTAGGTGCAATTCCCATTTTTTCCTTTATACACTTTAGAAAACCAAATTCGAAGGCTTAAATTTACTTAAGCCCGTTGTTGGTGGTCCATGTGGAGCCTATTTTGTGTGTCGATGGAGGTGTTTCTGATGGGGATGCTCATGTGGTGCGCAGACATCCGCGTGACGCACTTTCATCCCTGGCAGATTCCTATGCCTAAGCCAGCAGAGGTGTTGCTCTTCTCATTGGTAGCGAAGTTGTAATGCCTCCTTCGGCCAACTGACCCGAATATGGTAATTTTCATCCTCATTCCTTCATATTCACTCCCATTTTTCATTCCAACTCTTGATCACATCAAGCTTCCATACTCACACTCTCACATCACTCCACAAGTTCACTTTCACTCACTTCCAAGCATTCCACTGCAGCAGCATCACACTCCATCAACTCAATAGAGCACATTTGGGACCATGCCATTCCCAAAAGAGGCTTGAGTTCCTCTCATTTCTCCCTCAAGTAGGCTTGAGTGCTCTTGGTGGTGGTGGTAAGTTTCCCTCTCCTCTCCTCTATCATTTAGTGACTTGCATAGTACTGCATTGTAGTGTTTGTGTTTTCATTACATTGCTCCTTTATCCCATTCTTTTGGCTATCCATGGCGGTGGAAACACCTAAACGGGGGTCTGACTGAGGCAGGCCCCTATACAGCCCCCCAACATTTTCTCTCTTACTGTCTGTAGGTGGATGCAGTTTGTGGAGCTAGCTGGTGAATAGGCTCTTCTATGAGATCGTCTTCATCACCTTAGCTTTGGTATATCTATTTTATCACCTTCGCTTATATTTCTCTTATTTCATAGTATTGTTCTGTTCTCTTAGAAGTTGTTAAGCTAGGACTTAGTCATTTTAACAAGTTCAACCTTTCCTCGGTTGTGTTCTAATCATACGGACTACAATGTACTTTCGAGATGTCAGTGTGCCGCATTGTCGTCCAAATTCCACATTGATGTCCTTGAGCATAGAGCTCCCTGAGGTGCAGAGTTGGACCTAAAAACTGACTCGTCTAGCCCCACCTTAAAACTTGGGATTGACGAGTGGTCGCAGGGTTCTATAATCCTCATCATTCTCATCCCCATACCTTAAACACTACACTTAGCTGAGATAAGTTAGGGCAGCCTCTCATGTCTTGACCCTCCATGACCTGGGGTCTTGCACGCGGTGGTCCCCCTCTCTTACATTCTCTTAAGAAGAAAACCCATATCATTCTAGAGTAATCATCAATAATCAAAATAAAGTACCTTTCTCCATGAATACTTCCAACTCTGGAGAGACCACAACGGTCAATATGTAGCAGCTTCAGCAAATCATTTGAATGAAACTATTTTCTCTAGAAGGAGACTCTAGTCTGTTTACCCATTTGACATTCCTTATAAATTGTGTTAGCACGCTTCACTAACTTAGGTAGATCTCTTACTGCTTGAGTGGAACTTACCTTGACAATGTTATCAAAATTTACATGACACAGCCTCCTATGCCACAACCAGCTTTCATCTACTTGAGCAATTAAACAACTCCCATTAGCAGTATTCAGGTGAAAAATATTACCTTTTGTCTATTTAGTAATAACAATTATATTGTCAGAACTTCCATGTATCTTGCATCTTCCATCTTTGAATTGTAGATCATAGCCTTTTCCCACCATCTGTCCAACTCTCAAAAGATTGTGCTTCAAGCCTTCAACATAAAGAACATCATCACTTTTATCCTTACCACCAAGACAAATAGAACCTCTACCACGAATCACACCAGCATTGTTGTCTCCAAATCATACAATGCCACCATCATACTTCTCTAGACTTATAATTTTTTTTTATCACCAATCATATGATGTGAGCATCCACTATTAATAACCCACTCATCCTTTTCTTCAACTTGGGTTGCAAGAGCTTTCTCATCTTTAGTAGATTCAGTAGCCACAAGACTATTTTCAACGGTAGCAATGAAAACCCATTCATCTTCATTTTCAGTATCCTAATTAGACTCATCATCGGTCACTCCTTCAACAAAGTAACATTTCTTTTGGAATCTAGACTTGTTAGGCTTAGTTCTAGGAACTCTTTTAGGACATCTTGATGCAAAATGACCTATTTTATTGCATAAAAAACATTTAATAGGTAACACTCCTTCATACTTACCTTTTCCTCTACCTTCTTTCTTTACAATCAGTGCTTCCAATTCTTCTACCTCTCTTTTTTTTATCTTCAAGCTGTTTCAATTCTTCATCATACTTGGATATATTTCTAGAACATTCTCCCAGACCATATCTTTTCTTGTTACTTCTGGATACAATAGCCTTGAATGTTGATTCAGTTTTCTGAACAGATTCACCAAATTCACTTAATTCAAAAGCAACAAGCTTACCAACCGACATGTCTCTTGACATCTTTGTTACCGATCTGAGCTCTTCAATGACATGATCCTTCACTTTGTAGGAGGGAGGAAAGGATCTGAGTATCTTAGCCACAATTTCATCCTCATCTAGAGAACCACCAACACATGTAATACCCATCACTATTTCATTTACTCTTTGCATAAAAGAAGTGATATTTTCATCTTCACCCATCTTCAAATTTTCATACTTACCTTTTAAAATTTGTAGCTTAGCCTTCTTCAACTGTGCATCTCCTACATACAAATTTTCCAGCTTCGTCCAAATCTCATGAGCTATCTATAGTCCTACCACATTAGCCATCTATGAATTTGTCAGAGCACTCACCAAAGCTTCAATAGCCCTAATATTGTTTTCAACATCTTTGATATCATCAACACTGAAGGGACCATTCTGAGGAATAACATATGGATCTTTTGTAATCTTCTAGTAGGATTCACTAATACACCTTAGGTGACATTGCATTCTAACTTTCCACTGTGAGTAGTTAGTTCCATCAAATCTTGGACTATCCTTCTTGAATGTTGCCATCTCGGATCACCTCAAGCTTTTAGACTTCTTTAGAGGAACTTGCTCTGATACCAATTGTTGGGAAAACAAGGACAAACAACTAAGAGAGGGGGTGTGAATCAATTTCCACAGAATGATAAACTTTTTCAAACTTTACTTAACTTAATCTCAGATCTGATGAATAAGCTATTAACCATAAAAAAAACACATCAGAGAGACAAAGAACACCAAGATTTTTTGCATGGAAACCCTATTAGGGGAAAAACACGATAGATGTTAGTCCACAAGGTTATACCCTATTAAAAGTATAATGGAATCAATAAAGCGAAATGCACATGCATTCAAGAACACTACCTAGAGCTCACTATTCAATTACAGAAGGGGATCACTTCCCAACAATACAGAATAGGATTAAAATCCATAGGGTATGAACTAAAAAATTATCTTTTGCACAAGCCTGATCACAGTTCCAATTAAGCACATAAAACTCCTACACAAACTACTTCACACTTCCCTTTATCTTCTTCATACTCTACTCTACAATCGAATTATATTCACACATACACACATAAGAGCACACCCCACACACGAAGCACCTTTTCCACACACTACACTGATGAAACAACCACTCTTATATATTTGTTGCATGAGATTTCATCAATAAATTAGCTGGCTAGAAAAATAAAACATATTTTCAATGTCGGCCCAAATTTTCAAATAAATTTTCAATGCAAATCCACCAAGGTCAGCCACAACATAGTGGGAACCCAAATTCACAACTCCAACACAAGAGGACTTGAATTAATTCCTCCTTGAAGATCCACAACATGCTACCACCAACATGTCAACTAAGAATAAGAAAAATTGAACATACGCAGGAAATTTTTTTGACCACGAGCACGACAATCAATGTGGATGTACCACAAAGATAGAGCATGATCTAGAAACATCCAAGAGCACCAAGAAACAATCGAGAAACATTTGAAGCAATTGAGATTTCTAGAATCAAGCAAACTTCACTCGGGAACACTAACAGAGACCACAAAAATAATGTAAGACCACAACATGATCAAATCAATACACGGACCTTTGAAACTTTTGGTAGATGATCTAGACACACTCAACTAAAAACCCTTTAATCCAAAGCAATTGAACTTCAACGAAAAGAAAAAGACACCTTCATGACTTGCATAGTTCCACTATGAACCTCAAACACTATCTTTTACAATTTTCTCAATATCCTTGACATCTACAACCTCTAATACAAAAAATTTAAATAGTGTTGACATCAATGACAACCACATATACACAACACATCCACATCATCCAACAGGGTTGTCTCATGGCGGGTTGGTTGCTTCTTAACACCCACGGTTTTGCAACATGGAATGTTACAAAATAATATGAATTTCTTCAAATTCACACATTCCATTGTTGTGTTCTAATTTCAGTTGATTGAAAAAACAAGTGCAAAAAATAATTGTAAATGGGAAACACAGTGCTAGGTTTCAGTTATTTGAATCTCCCGATTTAAATGTACAGGGTTGTCTCATGGTGGGTTGCTTTCTTCTTAACACCCATGGTTTTGGAACATGGAATGTTACAAAAAAGTATGAATTTTATCAAATTCACATATTCCATTGTTGTGTTTAAATTTTAGTTGATTAAAAAAAAAGGTGCACAAAATAATTGTGCATGGGAAACACAGTGCTAGGTTTCAGTTATTTGAATCTCCTTGTTTAAATGTAAAGGGTTGTATAATGGTGGGTTGCTTGATTTTTAACACCCATGGTTTTGCAACATGGAATATTAAAAAATAGTATAAATGTCTTCCAAATAACACATTCCATTGTTGTGTTTAAATTTCAGTCGATTGAAAAAAGAACTGCACAAAATAATTGTAAATGGGAAACACAGTGTTGGGTTTCAGTTATTTGAATCTCCCTATTTAAATGTAAAGGTTGTCTCATGGTGGGTTGCTTACTTCTTAACACCCATGGTTTTTCAACATGGAATGTTACAAAACAGTATGAATGTCTTCAAATTCACACATTCCATTGTTGTGTTTAAATTTCATTTGAATTAAAAAAAAAAAGTGCACAAAATAATTGTGAATGGGAAACACAGTGCTGGGTTTCAGTTATTTGAATCTCCTTGTTTAGATGTAAAGGGTTCTCTCAAGGTGGGTTAGTTGCTTCTTAACACCCAAGGTTTTGGAACATGGAATGTTACAAAATAGTATGAATGTCTTCCAAATCACACATTCCATTGTTGTGTTTAAATTTCAGTCGATTGAAAAAAGAAGTGCACAAAATAATTGTAAATGGGAAACACAGTATTGGATTTCAATTATTGGAATATCCCCATTTAAATGTAAAGGTTCTCTCATGATGGGTTGCTTGCTTCTTAACACCCATGGTTTTACAACATAGAATGTTACAAAACAATATGAATGTCTTCAAATTCACACATTCCATTGTTGTGTTTAAATTTCAGTTGATTGAAAAAAGAAGTGAACAAAATAATTGCAATTGGGAAACACAGTGTTGGGTTTCAATTATTTGAATCTCCATGTTTAAATGTAAAGTGTTGTCTCATGGTGAGTTGCTTGCTTCTTAACACCCAAGGTTTTTCAACATGGAATGTTAAAAAAAAGTATGAATGCCTTCAAATTTGCACATTCCATTGTTGTGTTTAAATTTTAGTTGATTGAAAAAAAAAGTGCACAAAATAATTGTGAATGGGAAACACAATGCTGGGTTTCAGTTATTTGAATCTCCCTGTTAAATGTAAAGGGTTGTCTCATGGTAGGTTGATTGCTTCTTAACAACCATGGTTTTGGAACATGGAATATTACAAAACAGTATGAATGTCTTCCAAATCACACATTCCATTGTTGTGTTTAAATTTCAGTCAATTGAAAAAAGAAGTGCACAAAATAATTGTAAATAGGAAACATAGTGTTGGGTTTCAGTTATTTCAATCTCCCTGTTTAAATGTAAAGGTTGTCTCATGGTGGGTTGCTTGCTTCTTAACACCCATGATTTTGCAAAATCAAATGTTACAAAATAGTAAGAATGTCTTCAAATTCACACATTTCATTGTTGTGTTTTAATTTCAGTTGGTTGAAAAAAGAAGTGCACAAAATAATTGTAAATGGGAAACACAGTGTTGGGTTTTAGTTATTTGAAACTCCCTATTTAAATGTAAAAGGTTGTCTCATGGTGATTTTCTTGCTTCTTAACACCCATGGTTTTGCAACATGGAATGTTACAAAATAGTATGAATGTCTTCCAATTCTCACACTCCATTGTTGTGTTTGAATTTCGGTTGATTGAAAAAAAAAAAGTGCACAAAATAATTGTGAATGGGAAATACAGTGTTGGGTTTCAGTTATTTCAATCTCCTTGTTTAAATGTAAAGGGTTGTCCCATGGTGGGTTACTTGCTTCTTAACACCCATGGTTTTGGAATATGGAATGTCAAAAAATAGTATGAATGTATACCAAATCACACATTCCATTGTTGTGTTTAAATTTCAGTCAATTGAAAAAAGAAGTGCACAAAATAATTGTAAATGGGGAACACAATGTTGGGGTTCAGTTATTTGAATCTCCCTATTTAGTAGTAAAGGTTGTCTCATGGTGGGTTGCTTGCTTCTTAACACCCACGGTTTTACAACATGGAATGTTACAAAATAGTATGAATGTATTAAATTCACACATTCCATTGTTGTGTTTTAAATTTATTCGATTTAAGAAAGAGGTGCACAAAATCATTGTAAATTGGAAACACAGTGTTGGGTTTCATTTATTTGAATTTCCCTGTTTAAATGTGAAAGGTCGTCTCATGGAGGGTTTTCTTGCTTCTTAACAACCACAGTTTTGCAACATGGAATGTTACAAAACAATATGAATGTCTTCAAATTCACACATTCCATTGTTGTGTTTAAATTTCAATTGATCGAAAAAAAAAGTGCACAAAATAATTGTGAATGGGAAACACAATGTTGGGTTTCAATTATTTGAATCTCCTTGATTGAATGTAAAGGGTTGTTTCATGGTGGGTTGCTTTCTTCTTAACACCCATAGTTTTCCAACATGGAATGTTACAAAATAGTATGAATGACTTCAAATTCACACATTCCATTGTTGTGCTTAAATTTCAGTTGATTGAAAAAAAAGGTGCACAAAATAATTGTGAATGGGAAACACAGTGTTGGGTTTTAGTTATTTGAATCCTCTTGTTTAAATGTAAAGGTTTGTCTCATGGTGGGTTGTTTTCCTCTTAAAACACATGGTTTTGCAACATGGAATGTTAGGAACAGTATGAATCTATTCAAATTCACACATTCCATTGTTGTTTTTTAATTTCAGTTGATTGAAAAAAGTGCACAAAATGATTGTAAATGGGAAATACAATGTTGGGTTTTAGTTATTTGAATCTCCTTGTTTAAATGTAAAGGGTTGTCACATGGTGGGTTACTTGCTTTTTAACACCTACGGTTTTGCAACATGGAATGTTACAAAATAGTATGAATGTCTTCAAATTCACACATTCCATTGTTATGTTTAAATTTTAGTTGATTGAAAAAAAAATACATAAAATAATTGTGAATGGGAAACATAGTGTTGGGTTTCGGTTATTTGAATCTCCTTGTTTAAATGTAAAGGGTTGTCTCACGGTAGGTTGTTTTCTTCTTAACATTGTGAATGGGAAGCAAAGTGTTGGGTTTCAGTTATTTGAATCTCCTTGTTTAAATGTAAAGGGTTATCTCATGGTGGGTTGCTTGCTTCTTAACACCTACAGGTTTGTAACATGGAATGTTACAAAATATTATGAATGTCTTCAAATTCACATATTACATTGTTGTGTTTTAAGTTCAGTCGATTGAAAAAATAAGTTCACAAAATAATTATAAATCGGAAACACAATGCTAGGTGATAGTTATTTGAATCTCCCTGTTTAAATGTAAAGGGTTGTCTCTTGGTGGGTTGCTTGCTTCTTAACACCCATGGTTTTGCAACATGGAATTTTCCAAAATAGTATGAATGTCTTCAAATTCACACATTCCATTGTTGTGTTTAAATTTCAGTTGATTGAAAAAAAAAAGTGCACAAAATAATTGTGAATGGAAAACACAGTGTTGGGTTTCAGTTATTTGAATCTCCTTGTTTAAATGTAAAGGGTTGTCTCATGGTGGGTTGATTGCTTCTTAACACCCACAGTTTTGCAACATGGAATGTTACAAAATAGTATGAATGTCTTCAAATTCACACATTCCATTGTTGTGCTTAAATTTCAGTTGATTGAAAAAAGAAAGTGCACAAAATAATTGTGAATGGGAGACAGTGTTGGGTTTCAGATATTTTAATCTCCTTTTTCAAATGTAAAGGGTTGTCTCATGGTGGGTTGCTTGCTTCTTAACACCCACAACTTTGCAACATGGAATGTTACAAAACAATATGAATGTCTTCAAATTCACACATTCCATTGTTTTGTTTTAATTTCAGTCGATTGCAAAAAGAAGTGCACAAAATATTTGTAAATGGGAAACATAGTGTTAGGTTTCAGTTATTTGTATCTCCAAGTTTAAATGTTAAGGGTTGTCTCATGGTGGGTTGCTTGCTTCTTAACACCCACAGTTTTGCAACATGGAATGTTACAAAATAGTATGGATTTCTTCAAATTCACACATTCAATTATTGTGTTTAAATATCAATTCATTGAAAAAAAAAGTGCACAAAATAATTGTGAATGGGAAACACAGTGCTAGGTTTCAGTTATTTGAATCTTCCTATTTAAATGTAAAGGGTTGTCTCATGGTGGGTTGCTTGCTTCTTAACACCCACGGTTTTGGAACATGGAATGTTAAAAAATAGTATGAATGTCTTCCAAATCACACATTCCATTGTTGTGTTTAAATTTCAGTCGATTGAAAAAAGAAGTGCACAAAATAATTGTAAATGGGAAACACAGTGTTGGGTTTCAGTTATTTGAATCTCCCTGTTTAAATGTAAAGGTTGTCTCATAGTGGGTTGCTTGCTTCTTAACACCCAGGGTTTTTCAACATGGAATGTTACAAAATAGTATGAATGTTTTCAAATTCACACATTCCATTGTTGTGTTTAAATTTCATTTGAATTAAAAAAAAAATTGCACAAAATAATTGTGAATGGGAAACACAGTGTTGGGTTTTAGTTATTTGAATCTCCTTGTTTAAATGTAAATGGTTGTCTCATGGTGGATTGCTTGTTTTTTAACACCCATGGTTTTGCAACATGGAATGTTACAAAACAGTATGAATGTCTTCAAATTCGCACATTCCATTATTGTGTTTAAATTTTAGTTGATTGAAAAAAAAATTGCGCAAAATAATTGTGAATGGGAAACACAGTGTTGGGTTTTAGTTCTTTGAATCCCCTTGTTTAAATGTAAAGGTTTGTCTCATGGTGGGTTTCTTGCTTCTTAACACCCATGGTTTTTCAACATGGAATGTTACAAACAGTATGAATCTCTTCAAATTCACACATTCCATTGTTTTGTTTTAATTTCAGTCGATTGAAAAAAGAAGTGGAGAAAATAATTTTAAATGGGAAACATAGTGTTGGGTTTCAGTTATTTGAATCTCCCTATTTAAATGTAAAGGGTTATCTCATGGTGGGTTGCTCGCTTCTTAATATCTTAGGTTTTGCAACATGGAATGTTACAAAACTTTATGAATTCCTTCAAATTCACACATTCCATTGTTGTGTTTAAATTTCAGTTGATTGAAAAAAAAAGTGCACAAAATAATTTTTAATGGGAATCATAGTGCTGGGTTTCAGTTATTTGAATCTCCTTGTTTAAATGTAAAGGGTTGTCTCATGGTGGATTGTTTGCTTCTTAACACCCATGGTTTTGCAACATGTAACATTACAAAACAATATGAATGTCTTCAAATTCACACATTCCATTATTATGTTTAAATTTTCGTTGATTGAAAAAAAAGGCACACAAAATAATTGTGAATGGGAAACACAGTGTTGGGTTTTAGTTATTTGAATCCCCTTATTTAAACGTAAAGGATTGTCTCATGGTGGGTTGCTTGCTTCTTAACACTCATGGTTTTGCAACATGGAATGTTACAAACAGTATGAATCTCTTCAAATTCACACATTCCATTGTTGTGTTTTAATGTCTTCAATACTTGTCTGTAGCTTTGTAGCCACTATTTGGTTAGCTTTGAGAGTGTCTTTCTCATTAGAGAATGCAGAGGTTTTCTATTCAATATGTTATTTACATTTACAAAACTTGTCTACCTTTTTACACATGGCTTTCATGTCTCTAGCCAACTATTTCTCTTTTTTTGGAATGAAATCCTTTTCTTGTTTACACAATACGAATGTAATGAAAGTAACATCTTCAAAATATAAAAGAAGTCACAACTAGACTAGAAATTGTGTTTAAACTTTCTCTAATTAATAAATTATAGACATGTTAGAAAACATTGTGGGTTGTAGTTTCTATATGTTTGCTTGTTGTAAGCTAAAGGGTTGATTTTTTTCCTTTTGTGCTTGATGTTGTTTTGCTAGGCATGTTTAGTTTTATGTTCACAGATGTTTGACTTCATTGACTCATTTTTTTATCACCAGATCCAAAGATCAAGTTTTTTAATTTTCACATTGTTGGCAGCTATAGAAGTAATTACATGTTATTATTCACATTAGGCTTATAGGGTACATAAAAAGTTGCAGGTTGGACTTCCCATCCTATTGTTCAACCTGCACCTTTTTAGTTCATGAATTGTCATATACGCTTTTACTGGTCATGTTAACTCACCCCAAATGGAAGGGTCGATATCACAACAAACCTGCTCAGGTAAAACAGGTTTGTACACCCCATATTCTCTCAAATATTTTTTATATTTACATGCGGGGTTGCGGTCTTTATGTCAGCGTGGAGGTTCATCTACACGCTGTGTTTTCCAACCTGCATTCTCTTACATCATCGTTGATAGAAAATTTTACACCTTTATACCTTTCCTAATTCTCTCCATTACTGATTCATATTTTTTTCAACAAATGCAAGAAACATGTTATCATTTTGGCGTTGCTCGCAGCAATGGATGCACTTATTCTTTTTACATATAAGGTTGTCATCAAAGGTTTTGCTTGCCCTCTAAGCCTTCCTATCCTTTAACACTTACACACGTAGCACAACCAATGTATCTTCCCATGATAATACATATGTTGCTGCTATTGTATAAGTAATTACATACTGTGATGCATGTTACACTCCTACACCACATATGAAGTTCTAGGTTGAACCTCCGATCATGTGGTTCAACCTTCACTTGTTTATTTCATTAATTGCTAGGTGTGCTTTTGCTCCTCATGTTAAGTCATGTGAAATGGAAGGTTGAATATCACAACATGCCTCCTCAGGTAAAAGAGGTTTGTACACCCCATATTCTCTCAAATATTTTTTATATTTACATGCGGGGTTGCAGTCTTTATGTCAGCATGGAGGCTCATCTACACATGTTTTTCAACCTGCATTCGCTTACATCATGGTTCATAGAAAATTTTGTAGCTTTATACATTTCCTCATACTCTCCATTACTGATTCATTTTTTTTCAACAGATGCAACAAACATGTTATCATTTTGGCATTGCTCGCAGCAATGGATGCACTTTTTTTTTATTTTCTTTTGCATACAAGGATGCCATCAAAGGTTTTGCTTGTCATTTTTAGTTGTCATTGTCTATGTCCACCTATACATTGAGATGGACTATTTGATTTCCAGCCTGCGTTTGTGTTATATTTTATGCGTAGCTTGATTGAATCTATCACCTTTAATTTTCCTCGGTTGAAGCCGGCAACCTCCTATTGGTTTCATGTGGGTGACAGCAATGCAAGCACATTTTATCTATATTTAATGAATGATTTCTTTCCTTTTCTTGACACAATCCACACTAATTTTAAATATTCATCCAATTATGTCGTTTCCTAGAATGGGGAGAGGTTTGAAATGGAAGAAACAAGACGAACTGCAAGTGCAAGATGTACAAAATGGAGGCTCTCCTTTTTTGTCTTCTGATTTGGAATGGGCTGCTATTTTCATCAAAAAGGATAAGGTCCCTAACCCTGTTGCAGCAATACCTCTTACGAGACTTGATCATTTCATTCATGGTGAAATGTCCATTGAAGGTATAGAAACCAAATTTTTGGACAAGAAAACAAGAGAACCTACCACCTCATGTCCGATCAACGATAAAACTTATGGAAAATAATTTTCTATTAGAGGTTTGTATACTTCGACATTCATTTCTATGGTCGAATGATATTTTACTCTCTTGGTTCAACATGATGAGATGATGCCTTTCTGGTAGCTACTGGTGTCAATACGGTCCTCAAGACAACAAAGACCAGCCTCCACCAGAGAAGAAACCACATAAGACATTTATACAAATGTGAGGTTGTCAATACCACTTCATGGTAAAGGTTATGAATGGAAAACCCAATGTTGCCTATATTATCTACAAAGAAATGTTCCATGTTGATAAAACGGTCAATTTTTCCATGCCATTCATGACACAAGTGGAGAAAAGCGTTCTATGTTTTCCACTAATCTATCCGTGGAGTAAAAAAGCTATATTGAAATCCTTTTGCTCATGGACGCCAGTGTCAATGCAATAATGGATAGAAACATCATCGATCATGTCTTATGTGGCATGATGCCCAAGAGAGATCAATTCCTTACAAGAAATGATGTAATGAATGCTTGACAAAAGGTGTGTTCTACTCACACACAGAAACAAAAGGTCGATTCGACAAGTATCCTACTGTGGAGTGGATAGGACTTTGCAACTTCTACTTTCAATGGCCTGATGGGAACAATACACCTTTTTTTATCGGGGTTTAGACTCCATGGATGCTAGATAGGATGGTTAGCTACTCACACAATTCAGTCATCTCGATGGATTCCACATTTGCAACTAACAAATATGGGGTGAGGCCTTACAAACATTGACAAATAGTTCTTCATGTTTTCAATGATCTTACTAGCTGTAAACATGACAATGCTCACACTGAGTTGTTCTGTCTAAAGTATCCATTGTATACGGTCCTCATTTTTTATGAGCAATAGAGTGGTGTGCCGATTGTGTGGGTAGTCTCCCCATGAAACAAGATTGAGGACATCTTTGCGTGGCTATGGGTATTGCATAACCGTAGAAGAAGAGCCAGGCCCGATTGGAGAATCAATGCATTTTTGACTGATGATGTGACTATAGAAATTCAAGCCATACAGTATGTGCATCCCTTTCTTCATTTGTGTACCTTTCTCATTTGCTATTCATTTTCAATGCCACTTTCTCATGCAATCGAGTGGTAAACAATATCGTTTGTATTATCTATTAGGGTTGTCTTTCAATGTCGTGTGCTTCTATTCCTTTGGCATGTCAAAAGGGCTTGGCTAAAGAATGTATACAAGAATGTAGCCTAGGAAAGGGCAATGGACAACTTTCGTAGTCTTGGCGCGATCATGATGGCAATCGGTGACATCGAAGATTGCGTCACTTAGCTATTAAACTCTTTCTTTCAGGAGTTCAATGATCAACCCTGATTCTTAGAGTACTTCAACAAGACCTGGTGTGAAGGAGAAGGTTGAGTTGGTGAGTTGATAATTTTCATCACCTTGCAGGATTCGCACCATTCAAATTCTTTGATGTTACCTCTAATACGTTGTGGTTTACTTGACTATTGTTTTTTTTTTTTTGCAGCCATGTGAGCAAAAAATATTAGACTATTCCCACATGCCAACTAGGATACAAATGCAACCATTGAGTCATACCATTGCGCACTCAAAACTCAGTACTTCTGTGATCATTCAAAAAAATGCACTAGGAGAATGGACTATTTGTATTACACACTTGTTTATCAAATGGAACCATTCTATAGGAAAAAGGAAAAGTTGCAGCATTATGGTTTTTTGATGAACCAAAAGTGTTTAAATATGTGATCTAGTGTGGAGCGGGCCAAGGAAATTTGGGATGATGACTGTATTCCTAATGAAACAGATCCTGGACAATACTGGGTGAAAAGTCAAAGTAGGTCAATGCACTACCTTGTTTAGAAATTTGGGGAGCACCTTTTTGTTTGTGACTGCCCTTGGAGTTTGCAAGGGAACACTTGCAAACATGTCCTCAAGGATGCTAACTTGATTAAAAGATCATTTGTCGTTGAAGGGGTGATCCACGGTAAGTGACTTTCAATTCGAATTTTGTTACTTTATGGGAGTCAATTGTGTTTTGCATTTTATACTACCTAATACAAATTTATTTTGTGTGGTCATTTAGATAGGTGAGGTCAACCAATTGATATAGGGATAGATTTGAATGATACATTGTCACAGGGGGTTGTAGAAGAAAATAATCCTATTGTTCTTACCCCTACGTAAGCTCCTTCTATGACTCATGTATATGATGAACATGTGGTGACAATGTATCTTTGGAATGACACAAACGAAATCTTGAACAAAGTGATGTGTACATCGCGACAATCTCTACAATAGGTATAATCATACACAAAATACGTGGATAGGTTTCTAGAGGACCTACAACAATCAAATGCATTTTTGTTTGAATTCATTTTGAATCCTGATCAAGCTGCAACTACCACCATTCGCATGCATCCATTGTTTAGTGCAAGAAAGGATTGTCGTCAATGTCCAACCCAGCATACGAAGCATTCTACACAACAGTTAGATCACCAAACCCCTTTGGATGATTCCTTTCCCTTGTCCACGAACAATAGTTTGAATCTGAATGTCAATATGCAATGTGAGACTTCAAGTGCAAGTATTATGGATGTGGCGAAGGATACAACATATAATACAGGTGACTATGAGAAAACCCATTTCAATTTATATATTGTAATAGGAAATGGTATTGCAGATTTCTTTTTTCTAGTATGTGCTTGTACCACATCATAAACTTTCTGATTTCTTTTTTGGCATTTTTTGTTCACTTTAGCATTCCAATCTGGGGAAAGGAGTCCTCACCAGTGACTGTCTTTCGCGAGTGTAAACCCAATGGAAGTTATGGTTCAAATTTAATAACTTTTCTTACATAAGTCCAATTTTTGGTATGACGTTATGCAATACCATGCTTCCTTATAAAATTTTGGCTATAGTGACAGGCTGATGTCGACCAATGTGCCTTCACTCTGCTGTTTCTTCAAGTCTTACTAAGGATTGCACAAGTATAGTTCAATGAATCTTCATCTGTAGGTAAGAATTTTTATTTTTTTTACTTAGTTTAGTGGGTGGGAAATCCATTCAAGGTATTTAGAAAATGTTGAATGAAATTTAGAAGTGTAAAGAGCAAGAAATTCAAAATCTTCCTGTGAACCCTTAACAAGGGGTTTTGAGAGTCTTGTGAGGTTTTAGACCTCCATCCCACTGATGCATGTTTAGAGGAATGGTGGGATGGATTGGAATTGGTGTAATTTAAGAAGTGTATCTGTTGAATCATGTACGAGAAGTGAACCATTCAATGTTTGGTTGCTAATCTTTAGAAAATACAAAAAATTTCCAATGAAAAAGGATGCGTACAAGTTGGTAATCGAGGAAAGTGCATTCAATGGGGCTGAAAGTTTGTTCCTAAAGCATGCATAGAAATTTCTAAACATGTTTCATATGGTGGAAGAGCATGGGAAGGTTTGGAATACAGTATTCTATTAAACCCTCATTTGTTAGAGCCTTTTCTATGCATAAAGTAAGGGTTTAGTAGATCAGCTTTTGGTTAAGCCTTTGTATTCATAAAAGTAGATGATTCCTATGTTTTGAGACTTGTTAAAGGACTGTTTGAAGTTGTTAGGTGTTTTGATGATGATTTAAGACCTCCTCCTTTGTAAATTTGGGTTAATCGAGTGCATTTCTAGCAGTATAGTCATGTTTTCAAGCATTCTTTTCAAAACAATAGCATCTGAATTTGTGATATGTAAAAATTGGCACAAATGGGTTTCTAGAATAGAAAATACCTTATGGGGTTTCAATATAGTTTCAATGGAATGCCCGCTTTTGCCAAGTTGCAATGCTACTAGGGTTGGAGTCTTCGATGCATGAAGTTATGAATATGGTAAAATAAAGTTGGGAGGCAGAATATTTGGATTGTTACTATCATTGTAAGCTTGGTTAAACCTATTTCAAGGCTTTGTAAGGGTTTCAAAGTAATAATTAGTGATTGGTAAGTTTGTTGGTTTATCTTCTCAATTGTTGTTTAGGTCTTCAAACCTATTTGCTCAACTTTACACATGAATAACTTACTCAATCACCCAAATCTTCACACTTTGAAACACCCTTTATGCCCAACTCAAACATACTACAAAACTTCAACAAGTTCTTTTAGAACAAACACTTCAAGCAAGCTCTTCTTCACTATCTTGGACCCCAAAATAGGCCTATTTTGCAAAGAGACTCATGTTTTAAATCTTCCCAAACCTGAAATTTTGATGGGGCAGCATTAACCAGTGATAAAAACCAAAAAATCCACAATTAATTTTTGAAGATACGCTTCCAAAGACACTAGTTCACTAAACCCTCATTTTGAGCCATTTTTCATGAGGTTTTTATGGAAGTCAATGTTCCCAAGCTTCCCACTCTACAAACACTCTTCAAAGATGACTAATTAATCCTACAAAAACTTAATCTTACCTTAAACTTTGTTGCCCCCAAGTTTGATAGACATTCACTTACTAAACCCACCATATTTCACCTAAAAGTTTCCTTATGAAAGATGTGCGATGCAATGGATGTAATCAACGATATGAATGTAATCAGTGATGTGATCTATGTGGCTCGAGGAATGATTATAATAGGTTAGGTTTTGTTGTTGGAATGATGGTTTTCTGAAGGGAGAAAGGAATTAGGCGGTTTGAGTTGTTGTCCTTGTAGATTGTGAGTGGAAAAGAGCATGACAAGTGAGGTTTAAGGTTAGGGTTTCATCAAAAAGGTGAGGGCAGTGATATCCCTTGTTCTTTTAAGCATGTGCAGGCCTGAATAAAGGTGTTTGAGTTGGTTTGAAGGTTTTAGAAAGAGTGGAATATAGTTTTCCAAGTTACCCTCATGAATAGGCATTTGGGAAAGACAGTCTCTACAAACCAAGGGTGGATTTGGTGGTTTTGAGGGCTGGTGAGAGCTGCCACATTAGTTTCTTGGGCTGCTTGTATGATTAGAGTGGTTTGTCTTTGTAAATTTGGCATAATTGGCCTTGTGGACAATGTTATTTCTTATTTTTGTGCAAGTTGTTCCAAAAGATTCGTATGTGGGTTTCAAGTATGTTGAGGGGGACTGAAATGGGTCTCTACAATGATGATTATTTCTAGGGGTTGTTAATAGTTTGAGATAGTTAAGTTGACAAATTTGAGTCTGCTGACCTTCAATGAAAAACATTCCTTTCTTACAGCCTGCATAAAATAAGAAGTGAGTCACAACCCACTCTATTTTCCATCTTGCAACTGTGATGTGCATTTTGTGTTCATAACATATGAATAGATATTGAAATGGAGTGTTTTGCTGAAGGTAAGGGTTGTCATAAAACAAGAAGGTGAACTTCAAAACATTATTTTTTTATAGTTTGCTTAAATTAAGAAGTGAGTCACAACCCAGTGTGTTTTCCATCATGCAACTATTATGTGCATTTTGTGTTTGAATCATATGAAGACATATTGAAATGGAATGTTTGGTGAAAGTAAGGGTTTCCACGAAACAAGAAGGTGAACTTGAAAACATTATTTTGTTATAGTCTGCAGAAAATAAAATGTGGGTCACCACCCACTGTGTTTTCCATCCTACAACCGTGATGTGCATTTTGTGTTCATAACATATGAAAAGATATTGAAATGGAGTGTTTTCCTAAAAGTAAGGGTTGTCATAAAACAAGAAGGTGAACTTCAAAACATTGTTCTATTACAATCTGCATAAAATCAGAAGTGACTCACAACCCAGTGTGTTTTCCACCATGAAACTGTTATGTGCATTTTTTGTTTGAAACATATGAATA
>VDFB02146328.1:0-22987 GCA_007258455.2 Sequoia sempervirens | reverse complement strand
CCCATTCTCCCATGGTGGTGAATGGGTCCTCCTCACATAGGACACCTATTTTTGAATTTATTTGTGGTAGACTTTTAATGATTTTCAATCCTAGATCCAAGGTCATCTTGGATTATTTGAATTTTGGGGTTAATTCTTAGATTTAGTATAAATATAAGGTTAATTCACATACTTTCATCTAAGAAACCTAGAGAAGATTTCAAGAAATCAAGAGTACATTCACAAGAGAATTTCTAAGGAATTCAAGGGAAGATTATTGAACTTTTATTGTAGCAATTCAAGGTCATATCATCATGTCAAAGGCATAATGCATCAAGCATGTTATTGAGCTAAGATTGTTGATGTATTATTGAAGATCTATTTGCAAGAATTGATTCAAATCTAATTCAAGATCAAGATATACATTCTACATGGCCACTTCATGTTAGTTTGCAGATTTACATTTCAAGACAACTTCCAAGGTATCATCATTTCATGTGTCATGTTTCTTGCTTCAATTTCATTTTTTCATCATAAGGTTTAATTACCTAAAGGGGATTTGACTAAGGAAAACCCATATCCTCTAACAATCAACAAGATATTCTCCTCTTGAATGTGTGTTTGTAGGTTTCTAGATTGAAGATCAAGTGGAGAACAAGTTTGAAGAAAAAATGTTAAAGTTATCAAGTTGCAAAGTTGTCACCTACATTGCGAGAACATGAAAACAAGGATACAAAATTTGTTTCAGGTTTTTGGGAGATAATCACCAAGGAGTTGAAAGTGTGGATCTTGAAGAATAGAATCCAGACCTCAGTTTTCAAAAATCCTAACAGGGACCCATTGGCTAGTAAAGGCGAATGAGTCCTTTGTGAAGCTAAAAGCAACCTTCTTGTAGCAAGGTACATGCCATTGTAGCCTCTCAAAACTTCCCTCATTGATGCTATAATAGTTGGGATTGATTTATTATTGTTATTTGCATCATATAATACACATAATTGCATGTTTTGTGGTCAGAATTAGTGGTTCATCATCTTGATCATTTCATTTTGATGCAAACCCTATTTACCCATTAAACATTTTGGTGAACCCAACCTATTGAATATTGTAGTTTTATGATCTTGGAGTCTTTCTTCTCATCCTAGGTTAGATCTTGCATTCATTTTCATTTCATTTGCATTGAATTAGATCTTATTTAGGGTTTCATACTTTGCATTCAAACTTGCATCTCATGTAGGGTTTAGAATTACATTGTTTTGCATTCTCTAAATCTGAAAAATACAAAAGAAAATGATTCATTTTGCATATCATTTAGATCTCATAATTTGCATTTGAAAATTAAAAAAAAATTGCATTTCAAATTAGCTCTTTGCATTCATCATTTCATTACTTTTTCATATTGCATTTCCAAAAAAATTGAAACTAAAGATTATTATTGCAACTCTAAAATTGAAAGACATTGGAAAAATCTTAAAAATCATTCAAAAAAAGTTGAAAAACCCTAATCTAGGACCCATTCACCACTTGGGACGAATGAGTGCCTAATTAGGTTGGACCTATACTTTCTGGCATCTGAAACTCATTGAAAAACACTTAAAAATTAGTAAAAACATTTCAAAAATCCTTATGTAGGACCCATTTGCCACTAAAGGTGAATGAGTCCTTGATCAAGACCTGATTTGCATTTTCTAGAATCTAAACTCTCAATTTTAGGCTTTTCCTTGCTACTGTTGCATTTCTATTTCAGTTTTCTAATTTGTTGTTTCATCAAATTTATTGCATCTAGTTTAATTTTCTTCATTTAGTGCATTGCCAAAATTCAAAATTGCATTTACAATATTTGATTTTCAGTTTATTGCATTGTATAATTAGTAAATTGTATTTTTTAAATCTGAAAATCTAAAAATGGACAAGGGTCTTAGCAATGTGTGGAAGCCTTTGTTCTCTTTGGTTGATTTTTCAAGTTGTGTTTTTGGGAATAACCCTAATGCAATTTAACCTACTCATGCTCACACAACTCCTATTGAGTGTCCTTTTTAAGTTGAAATCATTGGAGAAGATGATGCTAGCATGAATGAATTCATAAATGATTTCCTTAACAACCTTGAGAATAATGCATCCTTCTATCCTTCCATGAAACATCCAACACAACTTGATATGTTTGGTCTTTTACATCCTCAAATTGAGTCAAAAGCTAAGCCTAAGTTCCCTACAATAGGTGAACCTAGTTCATCTAGTAAGCAAACATCCAACCATTCTATGCTACCAAGGTAACAAATATTCCTATCAATCTAGAAGAGACATATGGAAAATGATTAATGATTTTAAGTAAACAAGGATGTGATACAATGAGTGTGTCGTGTCCCCAAAATTGGAACACCCTGAAATATAAATAAGTGAAAATGGGTAACAAAATACATAATAAAAATATAAAAGAAAATATTATCATTTTAATATTTTTATAATTACAATTATCATGAGATAATATTGTAATTATAAATATCGACAATACACAATTTAAATAATAATAAAATAAACATTAAAGATATATAAATATAAAACACAAATATAAAATACCAAAATAATTATAAATATATAAATATAAATATTAACAATTTGAATATTATTATCATTATTATATTATAACAAGTTATGAATATATAAACCAATATAAAAATAAATATATTTACAATAAAATCAGATTGTGAAGAAACATACATACATACATACATACATACAGATATATATTTATAATATATAAGAAAGAACAACAACAATTGAGAGTCCCTAAGGCTATGGATTAGTCAATACAATAGTTAATGAAAATTCATGACCCTCTCAAAGATAACAACCATAAAACGGTGTGTCTTATGATTGGTTGTCACTCTAGAAAATATAAAAAGGAAGAATATTCAGAAATACGGGGGAGGAAAAATAGAGAGGATTCTAAGGATTAATATCTAAGGAACAAAAAATAGAAATGAATTAGAAAGTTGAGCACAAACAATAGATCTGTGCTATAGAAAAATGGCCCCTTGTCATTTTCATGGCCTTTTAGGTCTTGTTTCATGGTGTTTGATATATTTTGCTTTGATTTTATGTTGCAACATGGCTTGAACATGCATATTTAGGTACTAAAATTCAAATAATAGCATCTTGTGAAGGTGTTGTGAAGTTTTGTAAGACATTTCTACATTCTTCTTGACTCTATTAATTATAATTTACCTAAAAATCACCTTTTTACTCATCATCAAGTCCTATTTTAAATTGTTGTAAAGTCTTGTAATAGGATTTCGCACTTTTCTAGGCACAAATTCACTATTTATCCCTTTCTTATGACTTATTTGACCCCTTTATGCCATCATATGCTTTAATTAAGTGTATTTTTGAATGCAATCCCAACAAATAACATTAAATACAACTTAATTCCCGACACCTATTTTCAGGTCCTAGGTGGGACCCATTCGCCATGGGTGGCGAATGAGTCCCCCCTTGGTTCCAAATTATTATTTTTTTTTTAAATTTCCTTTCGGGTTTTTATTTAAAAACACTTGATGTCGGCCTGTGGTGAGGTATGAATGGTAAAATAAGGCACAAGATTGTATAAATATGCAATTTTCATCTCATTTTACATCCTCCAACATTCACACATCATACTCAAGTAATCTCAAGCATTCAAGCATCTTACAACATCTTATCAAGCATTATTCAAGGACTTTGAAGCATCCATTGACATTACTTCAGATTTGCATTATCAAGGGTTTGGTAAGTTGATAGCATTTTCATGTTATTAGTTTATCATTCACTTTTATTTCATTTTTTCTTTAAGGGTTTGATTACCAAACTGGGGTTTGACCAAGGCAAACCCCTATTTGCTAACCCTCAACCATTTCCCCCTATTGTATGTGTGTTTGCAGACTTAGGTATGCAGATTTAACAAGATTTTTGGTGTTGAAGATTGGTTTTCAAGTCAACTAGGTGCTTCAAGTCAACTCATTCACATTTCAAGTTTGGAGAAGGTTTTCTATCTATTTCCTATAGAATTGACTTCGACAACCCGACAATCAGAGATTTCTAGATCTGGTGTTGCAGAGTTGTCTCCTAATTTTTCAAAATTTTTGGAGAGGACTGATTCGCCACTAGTGGCGAATGAGTCCCACCTTAGGACTGAATATCTGAATTTTGTCAGATTTTGGATCTCGACTATCAGAAACTAGTTTCCAACACTTTTTCACTAGTAGTAGGACTAATTTGCCACCTTGGCGAATGAGTGCCATTGTGAAATTTCAGTAATTCCAGTTAGCATTCACAACATTCCAGAATCATCAAATCTTTTTGAGGTGCACTCTATTTCATCCTGTTTCTTTCTGTTCTGCATAATTTCTTCATTTAGTTCATTGTTTGCATATCATAGTGTGTTTTAAAACATAGTTTAAATCTTAGTTTTTGCATTTATATTCATTCATTTAGATCACTCAATTACATTTAGATTACTTCATATAGCTTAGACAACATCACACATAACATAATTTGAATGAACCCTTAGCATTTTTGGGCCCTATCTATCTCCTTTTAGGTGAAAAACCTTAGAAGAGCAAGAGAAGCACATAGAAACCCAAACTAAGGAAAAGACACCAATGCCAAAACAAGGAAGCACTCAAACTAAGAAAATAATTGATGAGGAAGAATAAATGTATTAAATGCAAAGAACCATGGGGAGAGGATCACCAATGTAAGAGAGAACAATTACATAAATTGGAAGGAGCATTAGATGAGGAGATAAGAGAAACCCCTACCAAAAGGGCTAGATGGGAAAGAGAAGAAATCATCAAAGCGTTTAGAGATAAACAAAGTTAAGAAGGAAAAACCCCTAAAAGTTCTTGACTAGAACAAGAAATAAACTAACTATTGTATGCAATTCTTTTTTCTTTCAATATAAGCTAATGAGTCATTGATTTGAAGGAAAAGGTGTCTAGAAGACCTGGAAGAGGTTAGATGTAACGAAATGTTACAATATCTTTCTAGGGTTATAAGGATCGATAGACCTAAAAGGTGTCCAAAAGACCTAGAAGAGGTTAGATGTAACGAAATGTTACAATCTCTTTGTAGGGTTATAAGGTTGGATAGACCTAAAGGTGTCTAGAAAACCTGGAAGAGGTTAGATGTAATGAAATGTTACAATCTCTTTCCAAGGTTATAAGGTTGGATAGACCTAAGAATAAGGTGTCTAGAAGGCTTGGGAATGGATTAGATGTAACGAAATGTTACAATCCTTTCCTGGGATAAGACCTAGAAGAGGTTAGATGTAATGAAATGTTACAATCTCTTTCTAGGGTTATAAGGTTGGATAGACCTAAGAATAAGGTGTGCAGAAAGCTTGGGAATGGATACAAAATGTTACAATCCTTTCATGGGATAAGACCTGGAAGACATTATGTGTAATGAAATATTTCAATATCTTTCTAGGGTTATAAGGCTCGATAGACCAAATAATTAGGTGTCCAAAAGGCTTGGGAATGGATTAGATGTAAGGAAATGTTACAATCTCTTTCCAGGGTTATAAGGCTGGATAGACCTAAGAATAAGGTGTCCAGAAGGCTTGGGAATGAATTAGATGTAACGTAATGTTACAATCCTTTCCCTAGATAAGACTTGGAAGAGGTTAGATGTAACGAAATGTTACAATATATTTCTAAGGTTATAAGGATGGATAGACCTAAGAATAAGGTGTCCAGAAGGCCTAGGAATGGATTAGACGTAATGAAATGTTACAATCCTTTCCTAGGATAAGACAAACATTCCAAACAAGAGAATCAAGAGATGAAGAATCTGAAGGGAAGAAGACCTTGTGTTGCTTGAGGACAAGCAAAGATGAGCAGGGGATATTTGTGAGGACACCATCACAAAGATAAGCATATGTTTAATATATTTATATTTTTAATGGACACACAATAACATGTTTTACAATAAAGTAATCATTATGGAACATTCTCATTTAAATTATATGTATAATCGTGACTAACTTGGGTATCATTGGTGACAGATCAAAATAAAAGATCCTAAAAGAAACTAAGATGCGTTTTGCTTGAGGACAAGAAAATTTGGGAGGGGAGGACTGTCATGTCCCCAAAATTAGAAAACCTTGAAATACAAAAAAGTTAAAATGGGTAACAAAATACATAATAAAATTATAAAAGAAAATATTATCATTTTAATATTTTTATAATTACAATTATCATGCGATAATATTGTAATTATAAATATCGACAATACACAGTTTGAATAATAATCAAATAAATATTAAAGATATATAAATATAAAACACAAATATATAATACCAAAATAATTATAAATATATAAATATAAATATTAACAATTTGAATATTATTATCATTATTATATTATAGCATTGTGAATTATATATAAACCAATATAAAAATAAATATATTTATAATAAAATCATATTTTGAAGAAACAAACATAAATATATAAGAAAGAACAACCAACAATTGAGAGTCCCTAAGGCTGCGATCAGATTGGAACAATAATATTAATATGAAACGGTAGTAATAAGGCATCGATTCATTATTCAAAAGAAGCGCTTTCTATAAAAGGCTGTGGATTAGTCAATACAATAGTTAATGAAAATTCATGACCCTCTCAAAGATAACAACCATGAAATGGTGTGTCTTATGATTGGTTGTCACTCTAGAAATTATAAAAAGGAAGAATATTTAGAAATACGGGGGAGTAAAAATAGAGAGGATTCTAAGGATTAATATCTAAGGAACAAAAAATAGAAATGAATTAGAAAGTTGAGCAAAAACAACAGATCAAATGAAGGGAATCATGGAAGGAAAATAAATAGGAAATTTGGAAGAATTCCACAAAGACTCTATTCTAATTTCTGCAGCAATGATATCCTATGTATATTCACAAGATCATCAAATATGAGAGAAAAAAAGCAGGACCACTAGCCAAGTATATATATCAAACATTTAGATGGAAATAGATATTTGGATGTTGAAGGCAATTAATATTTCAGAATTTGAATTAGGGATATATATCCTGAGTTAGAAGGCAACAACATAATAGAAGGATTTATATCTAATTAAAGAGTAAATATGAAGAAAAAGAAAGAGATAAAAAAAAGATATTCTGCAGATTACTGACTAGTGGGAACTCAGGGTTTGCAGATTGCTTATCATATCTGGTATGTTATTATTTATTGTGAGTAAAGGTAAGGTGAGTCCATAGATAGTGTGATTATAATATCTTTTATTGTTAATTAGTAATTATGTTATGAGTAAAAGTAATGATAGGATCCATATGCAAGTGAATAATGGACTACACCAAATGCTATTACAATATCTTTTATGTTATTTACGATGCATAATTGTTGATAGTAAGTTTCTTATTAACAATGTTTATATAGATAACATTTTAGTGTTACCATTCATGGATATTTGATTTTAGTACTAGATGTGTATATGTATAAGTATACGTATGTGTATATGTATATGCATATGTATGTATGGGTAGATGTGTGAATTAGATGTGAATATACAATAATGGTGCTTGCAACAATTATTGAGCCTTATAAGTAACTATGATAATTTAAATTAGTATGGATAATAGATTTCGTATATGATTGATTTACACTAACAATATCTTATGTGTGTAGACTAGATTGATTGGGAATGAAGGGCTTCAATCAAGGTTTCAATTAGGTGAAAAGTACTCGCTAACTCAATTGTCATTTGGAAATTAAGGATTCCAAGAAAATTTAGGGCGTTGGCTTTGTGGGGATATCACAGTGGTATCAGAGGATAATCCTACCATCCTATGGAAGAAAATTAAACAAAAAGAGATAATAAATAAAAATTATGCTAATTTTGTAATGAAACATGGAGAAAGAGACACCAATGCCGCAATAAGGAAGCACTCAAACTAAGAGAAGAATTGATGAGGAAGAATAAATGTATTAAATGAAAAGAACCATGGGGAGAGGATCACCAATGTAAGAGAGGACAATTACATAAATTAAAAGGAGCATCAGATGAGGAGATAAGAGAAACCCCTACCAAGAGGGCTAGATGGGAAACAGAAGAAACCATCAAAGCATTTAGAGATGAACAAAGTGAAGAAGGGAAAACCCCTAAGAGTTCTTGACTAAAACAAGAAACAAACAAACTATTATATACAATTATTTTTTCTTTCAATATAAGCTAATGAGTCATTTCCTTGCAGGAAAAGGTGTCCATAAGACCTGGAAGAGGTTAGATGTAACAAAATGTTACAATCTCTTTCTAGGGTTATAAGGTTGGATAGACCTAAAAGGTGTCCAAAAGACCTGGAAGAGGTTAGATGTAATGAAATGTTAAAATCTCTTTCCAGGTTTATAAGGCTGGATAGACCTAAAGGTATCTAGAAGACCTGGAAGAGGTTAGATGTAACAAAATGTGGCAATCTCTTTCCAAGGTTATAAGGCTAGATAGACCTAAGAATAAGGTGTCCAAAAGGCCTGTGAATGGATTAGATGTAATGAAATGTTACAATCCTTTCTCGGGATAAGACCTGGAAGAGGTTAGATGTAACAAAATATTACAATCTCTTTCTAGGGTTATAAGGCTGGATAGACCTAGAATAAGGTGTGCAGAAGGCTTGGGAATGGATTAGATGTAACGAAATGTTACAATCCTTTCCTAGGATAAGACCTGGAAAATATTAGGTGTAATGAAATGTTACAATCTCTTTCCAGGGTTATAAGGCTAGATAGACCTAAGAATAAGGTGTCCAAAAGGCCTGGGAATGGATTAGATGTAACGAAATGTTACAATCCTTTCCCAGGATAAAACCTAGAAGAGGTTAGATGTAACAAAATGTTACAATCTCTTTCCAAGGTTATAAGGCTAGATAGACCTAAGAGAAAGGTGTCCAGAAGGCATGGGAATGGATTAGATGTAACGTAACGTTACAATCCTTTCTCAGGATAAGACTTGGAAGAGGACAGATGTAACGAAATGTTACAATCTCTTTCCAAGGTTATAAGGCTAGATAGACCTAAGAATAAGGTGTCCAAAAGGCCTAGGAATGGATTCGATGTAATGAAATGTTACAATCCTTTCCCAAGATAAGATAGGCATTCTAGAAAAGAGAATCAAGAGATGAAGAACCCGAAGGGAAGAAGACCCTGTGTTGCTTGAGGACAAGCAAATTTTGGAGGGGAGGAATGTCATGTCCCCAAAATTAGAACACCCTAAAATATAAATAAGTGAAAATGGGTAACAAAATACATAATAAAATTATAAAAGAAAATACTATCATTTTAATATTTTTAATAATTTTACAATTATCATGAGATAATAAATTGTAATTATAAATATCGACAATACACAATTTAAATAATAATAAAATAAATATTAAAGATATATAAATATAAAACACAAATTTATAATACCAAAATAATTATAAATATATAAATATAAATATTAACAATTTGAATATTATTATCATTATTATATTATAACACTGAGAATATATAAACCAATATAGAAATAAATATATTTACAATAAAATAAGATTGTGAAGAAATAAACATATATATATATAAGAAAGAACAACCAACAATTGAGAGTCCCTAAGGCTGCAATCAGATTGGAACAATAATAGTAATATTTATTAAGGTAAGAATTAATATGAAAAGGTAGTAATAAGGCACCAATTCATTATTCAAAAGAAGTGCTGGCTATAAAAGGTTGTGGATTAGTCAATACAATAGCTAATGAAAAGTCACGACCCTCTCAAAGATGACAACCATGGAACAGTGTGTCTTATGATTGGTTGTCGCTTTAGAAAATATAAAAAAGGAAGAATATTTAGAAATATGGGGGAGGAAAAACAGAGAGGATTCCAAGGATTAATATCTAAGGAATAGAAAATAGAAATGAATTAGAAAGTTGAGCACAAACAATATATCAAATGAATGGAATCATGGAAGGAAAATAAATACGAAATCTAGAAGAATTCAAAAAAGACTCTATTCTAATTTCTACAGCAATGATATCCTATGTATATTCATAAGATCATTGAATAGGAGAGAAAAAGAACAAGACCACTAGCCAAGTATATATATCAAACATTTAGATGGAAATAGATATTGGGGAATGATGACAGTTTCAAGCTCTAAAAGCAACAAATATATACTGACCCCGAATCCATAGGCCCCTTATGTATTTTTGGGGGAAACCCTTCATTCCTACTTCATGGTGTAGCTTTGTTCCAGAAACATATGACTTGGCATAGGTTTTTCTGAGGAAAGATCTCATGTCTTAGGAAAAAACATTGGATACTTTAAAGCAATTTCTCATAGTAATGGTGTTAGCAACCACTTTAAAGTGGGGGCATACATTGATGAAATCTTTTGGCATATTTCATGGCACAATTTTCTTTTTCTTCTGATGTGTACTTTTCTTGGTGGTGTCATTGGGTTTGATGTGCTCTAAGAGTGCGATATTTCTAAGAATACAATTTCCCTTAGTGGCATGATGTGAAATGAGAGGCATCCCATAATTGGCAATCTGATACTCTTTTATTTGTTGTCTCTTAGAGAAATTAGAGATGATGTTCCATAAGAGGAATACCTTACATGAGAAAAGAAAAATCCCCTTTAACAAAAGCTTACAGACATGACATTCAAAAGCATACAAAAAGCATTACATTGTGGTTCCTTATCAAAATTTTCAAGAGGATAACTTCAGTATGGTTGGGAACCTCATTGGGATAACTCACCTAGTGGATGGACTAAGGTTCCACTACCCCAAAGTGAGCACACATGATTGGGACAACTCACCTAGTGGATAGACTGAGGTTCCACTACCCTAGAGTGAGCAATGTAGGTTATAGACAAACATCCCCATCCCATAGTGTGTTGGAATGGTTATGCTTTGATCCTTTTTTTTTCTTTTTTTCTTGGCCTTAGATAGGGTATGACTATGTATCTTTTTTATTGATTCATACTTAAGTGTCTTGAATGTCTACTTTAGTGTGAGTTTTTAATGGGGGTAAACTCTCACTAAACTGGGGGAAAAATGTATTAACATAAAACGTAACCTTTTTTCCTACATTAGGAAATAGTTAATAATTAATTAACCTAATAATGCCTTGATTTAGTGTTGTAATGTGTTGTACACATTCACATTGAATCTAGGGTCCTTTTTAATAAAATGTACTTAAATTATAGCTTATTTAGGGTGTTATAAAGTGTTGTATTACACTTTCACACTTATCTAGGGTCTGATTAATTAATTGTGGTTAATTAGAGCTTAATTGGCCCTTTAATTAAAATCTAAGCCTCATTAATTACATTTTCAAGGATCCATCTCAACACCCATTGATGATATAGCATGAAATTTAACTTGGAAAAATTGTTTTCCTAGAAATATGTTCTAGGACCCATTCGCCTTTACTGGCGAATGAGTCCTCCTAACTTAGGACACCCCTTTCTTGGAATATTTCAAATGGGTTTTTGATGTTATTTCATCCCCTTGAAGCTTGGTCCTAGGAAATTGTGCTAGGACCCATTCACCTAAGGTGGAAAATGGGTCCTCCTCACATAGGACACCCCTTTTTGAATTTATTTGTGACAATATTTTAATGATTTTCAATCCTAGATTTGAGGTCAGCTTGGATTATTTGAATTTTGGGTTTGATTCTTAGATTTAGTATAAATATAAGGTTAATTCACATAGTTTCATCTAAGCAACCTATAGAATATTTTAAGCAATCAAGATAACATTCACAAGAGCATTTCAAAGGCATTCAAGGATAGATTATCAATATTTTATTGCAACAATTCAAGGTCATATCATCATGTCAAAGGCATATTACATCAAGCATGTTGTTGAGCTAAGATTTTTGATGTAGCATTGAAGATCTATTTGCAAGCATTGATTCAAATTTAATTCAAGATCAAGATCTACATTCTACATGACTGCTTCATGTTAGTTTTCAGATTTACATTTCAAGACAACTTCCAAGGTATCATCATTTCATGTTTCATGCTTCAATTTCATTATCTCATCACAAGTTTTAATTACCTAAAAGGGGTTTGACTAAGGAAAACCCCTATCCTCTAACAATCAACAATTTTTTCTCCTCTTTAATGTGTGTTTGTAGGTTTCTAGGTTGAAGATCAAGTGGAGAACAAGTTTGAAGAAAAAATGTCAAAGTTGTCAAGCTGCAAAGTTGTCACCTACATTACAGTAACATGAAAACAAGGCTACAAAACTTGTTTCAGGTTTTCGGGAGCTAATCACTGAGGAGCTGAGAGTGTAGATTTTGAAGAATGTAACCTAGATCTTAGTTTTTGAAAACCCTAATAGGGACCCATTCGCCAATAAAGGCGAATGAGTCCTCTGTGACCTAAAACCAACCTTCTTGCAACAAGGTACACACCATTCTATCTTCTCAAAACTTCCCTCATTGTTGCTATAATAGTTGGGATTGATTTCTGATTGTTATTTGTATCATATCATACACATAATTTCATGTTTTGTGGTGAGAGTTAATGGTTCATCATCTTGATCAATTCTTTTTGATGCAAACCCTATTTTCCCATTAAACAATTATGAATTTTTATTAGAACTTTCTAAAATATTAAAAACTTATTTATCTAAACACCATAACTTGGTCAAAACTTTATGAAATTCAATTAATTTTTTTTATCCTATAGTATGGGAAGCATAAAGTGTGTTGCATCTTTTGGATTCAAAAAATGTGAAATTGTTTTAAAATTATAGATGTTTTTTAATCAGTTTATCAATCAGGACTTTAGTCATAATGCATGTAGAAATTTAATAATAATTATCTATTAAATCCAAAATGAGGCATACCTTATATTGGTGGAAAGATGGAAATTTTCTCAATAAACCCTAGTTTTTTCATCAAATTTGGATAAAAATGTCTTTTTTGTCATATCGCCACTTTTTGGACCCCCATGACCCTGCACTCACCCATTTTCACACTATTTTTTGCATCCCATTAATTAATTGGACTTAATTAAGCTTCTAATTACCTAAATTATGCATTCCAAAGCTTTATTATTCCTATTCTCCTAAAGGTAAACTTATATTAAACAATTACCATCATTAATTAAAACACCTTGGAAATTGTGTGTCCTGTACCTAGGTCCTAAGACCCATTCTCCCAAGTGCTATGACCCAAATTTTAATATATTTTTGGAAAAAATTTAATGATTCAAATTCAAGTTTCAAATGTTGGAAAGTGTGGAATCTAATTTTTGGGAAATTAGATAAACACCTATAAATACAAGGTATTTTTATCAATTCAAATCTAACACGCTTTATGAGAGCATTCGTATAGAAAATATTATTTTCAAAAGCATTGAAAAGTATATTTATCAGTCATCTAGAACAACAATCAATATCATATCATCATGTCAAAGTTCATTTGTGTTCATATCATGTTTTGGAGCTAACATTGTGATGTAGGCTTCAAACATTCAAACATCAAATCTAGCAATCAATCAAGCCAATTCAAGCAAGATCTAATCCTTAGAGAGATGTGTTAGACTTCAGCCCTCTAAGGGCATCCATTAAGGGTTTTGTGAGTTGTAGCATAGATTTTTTCATTCATAAACATCCTCCATTTATCATTGTTTTATAATCAAGGTTTAATTACCAAACCAAGGTTTGACTAAGGAAAACCCCTATTCACCGAAAATAAAATAAAATTGATTCTCTCTTTGTATGTGTATATATACAGGTGAAGGACTAAAAATTGATCAAAGGAGCACTTTTTAAAAGTTGTAAAAGTTTTCATTATTGTTGTTAAGACACGAAAAAATCAAATCCAAAATTTATTTTTGACTTTCTGGCAGTGAAACCTAGGGCAAACAGAATCTCGGATCTTGCACTAGATGACCCTTAAAGTTGAAGAAAAGCCCTATACAAAGATCCATTCACCCTTGGGAGAATGATTCCTACTACATGCCTTGAAACCCACTTTTCTAGGTAGGTACACACCATTTTTTCCTTCTTAGATATGCCTACAAATTGTTGTTTCTATTTCTATTATTATAATATTTTAAATTTCAAGTATTAGGTCATACAATTGAGTTTGTTAATGCATTTAAATTTATCTCCCAAAATAGCCAATCAATCAATTATGTCATAAGAAAACAACTGACTTTCCTAATAGGGTTGACACACCTCAGGGTTGAAAGTCAATCTTATCCTTGGGAGATCTCTTTTTCTAATGAAATTAGGGAAAGTGTAAGTGCATCACACACCTTTTTCATTGCATATTGATAAACACTACACTTACATTTTTCAGTGTTTCAATTTCTAAAAAAGCTCATGAATTTTAGAGAAAGAAGAGATCACACCTTAAAAAAAGCTCACATCTATAAGACTCTACAAAGATATGCACTTGTGAAATATGGAAACAAGATCTAGTTTTCCTAGAATTTAGGTGATCCCACATTGGTAGGGTTCTTTAAAAAACTTATGTTATGAAAATTACAACCAAAAACTCATTAAAGTTAAATTTTATGAAATTTTTAGGTCCACTAGGTAACCATTATGGGAAAAATGTCAATTCTAAAAAATGTATTAGCATTTTTTCAAAAACATTGGGTGAAAATATAAGAATTTTATATTTTTTTAAGATCTATATTTGAAATTATTTTCCTAATTAAAATTAATATATATTATCTTTAATTTATATATATATATATATTTTTGTTTTAAATCAAGTATAGACTACTTCTAGTGAGTAGAAATAAAAGATGAAAATTGTATCTCAATCATAAAATGTGGATAGCTAAGTACCCAAAAATAATATTTAAATTAAATCTGTATAGCTGAATACTCCAAAAGAATATAATAAAATAGAATCTATATGAGGGTAATAAATCATATAACTACTAATAGAATTTAAAGAAAAAATATTAGATAACATGTCAAATGGAGTACCACTAGTAATAATTATGAATCATCATATGGATCCAATACCAAGTAAATTTTAAGAAATAAAGTTATGTATAGGATGACATTGGAAAAGAATATAGATTTAAATAGGTAAGTATAGTATTTGATGAGAAAAAGATTGATCAAAGATAATTTGAGTCCATGTATGATTCCAATAGTCTTAGCACCCAAGAAGGATATAGAGTGGGTTATGTATATAAACTCTAAATAAATCAAGAATATCACAATCACATATAGATTCCTATTTACTATGATGGGTGAAATAATGAATATTTCATTGGAGTGAATTATTTCACTAAGATTTATTTGAAGAATGGTTATCAATAGATTATTATAAAATAAAATGAATGAAAGATAAAATTTAAGACAAATGAAGGATTATATGAGTGGTTGGTTATACCTTTTACCAAACACATTTATAATGTTGATAAAATAAGTATTGAAGTAATTCTTTAAGTTTGTGATTATTTACTTGGATGGAATTTATACTTTTAGTGAGACTAAGGAAGAATACCTAGAGAATATTAGATTAGTATTCTAAATATTAAGAAAATAGAACTTACTAATTGATGTGAATATATATATATATATATATATATATAAATATATATAATTGGTATACTTTGGATTGTAATCTCAAATGAAGGTTTGAAGATAGATCTCGATAAATTGAAAGAAATTGTGGAGTGGCCTACACTGATGAATATTGAAGAGGGAAGACCTTTTTCATGGTTTAATATGTTTAAAATAGAATGTTCAGAATAATATTTAGTAGCATTTGTGCATCATTAATTGAGACTATGGGGGGGACAAGAAGGAGTTCAGATGGACATTAGGATCAAATTTTATTTTTGAGTTGATGAAGAAGAAGGTTACAAAGTAGCTAGTGTTAGTATTTCCAAGTTTTAATAAGGTATTCTAAGTTTAATGTGATGCAAGTTGGAACAGAATATGGAAAATTTTGAGCCAAGAGGGAAAAATAGTATAATATTATAATGAAAGGTTGAATGATGCAAATAAGAGATGCTAATTTAATGATAAAAATGTCATGAAGAAATCCACATTGAAGATGTGGAGATATTGTGGGAGTAAATGGTGACTCCCCAACATCCCCAAGAACAATTGTGACCAAAACCACTTCCACAAGAGAGAATGGCAAGAATGCTTGCTTCACAATGCAAGATTGAATATTTGTTGAATTTGATGATTGATATGCAAATGTACATGAGATGCCTTGCTTATAAAGAAAAAGTTGAGATGTAGTAATGAACATGATGTTGACAAATGTCATAATCCTATGACATGAGACAACCAACAACCTAATCACCTAGGAAATGATGCATTACTAGCTAGATAAGACAAGTTATAGAAAGGACAACTAATACTTCTAGAAAGAATATTTTTCCTAAGTAAAATTAGTCATGTGAATATGTCCCCTAATTTACCTAGTGAATGAATTATCTAGGTACAAGACAATTATTCACACCAACACCCCCCCTTAAGTGCAACTTAGGGAGAAGATTATTATGCAATCTATGCAAAGACTATGACCATGGGTCCCAGCTACTAGGCCATGTTAGGTACCCATTGACAATGCAAATGCAAACAATCTCTCACAAGTACAGAAAATGAGAAAACCCAGTGGGACAAAACTCCTCTCCAAAAGTGAGAAAAACAAAAGAAAAAACAAACATGATGTATGGAGGACTCAATGATACGCCCCAAGGACAACATGCATAATGTATATACAATAAATTATCCCCCCATAAGAGGGAAGTAGAGAGATAAGATATCCTCCCCACAATGTATGATCTCCTGCAAACATTGATCTATTTAGGATCTAGGACTAATTGCTTACAGAATGCGTAACGTAAAAGATCAATTATTACAACGCTTAACATAAATGATTACATAATTAAATGCTCAAATGAATAAATGAACATAACATAAAATAAATGCCAAGATAATGAACTGAGAAAGAAAGAGAGAAGAAATAGAGAGACGAAACCACAATTGATAACGGAGTTCATCCCTAAGGACTACGTCTCCGGGCCCCTCTCCAACGGAGTGACCGATCCGATTATACTCCAAAATCAGTTACAATTGCGACAACATCATTCCCTTCAAGCACATCGATATCACAGCATAACTTCGACGTACAGGAACAATTACAATCATCTCCCGAGCATTCTCTCGTTCTCCACTTGGACTTGTAAAATCAAGGCCTTTACCTCTCCTTTTATACAAAAAGTTTGCCTAATTAGGCCTAACCACTCAATTAATTGCATATCTCCCTCTATCAGTTCGTATCATGACTGATTTACCTTCTGCAATCTTCTTGTTTGGGTGGTTACAATGGGTTTTGTTTGTTTTGGCCTTATTTGGCCATTTGTTAGGGGTTTCGATTTCAAATCTTTAACAAAATTAACCATTGCCCCTACATATCTTAGATATCCTTCGTGGCGCAGTGGTGGCATATATTTTTAGACCCCGCAAGGTCGGGGGTTCAAAACCCCGACCGGCCATTTTAAAACAAAAATCCAACGAAACCCACAACAAAAGAAATGCCTCTCCATACATAGTTAGAGCATCCACCACGGGCGCAATGGTAGAACCGCTCGGCTGTTTCGGCGGAGATCACGGGTTCAAACCCGCCTATGTATTTTGTTGCAACGAACAAACAATCCCACCGACCGGCTCGCTGCCATTGAGACACGTGTCAAGGAGTTATTCGCCAGAGCCATCCGACGTGTCCGCTGACAAAGACAAACCGTACGCTGATTGGAGCGCTGACAACGCCGACGACATGCTGACTGGACTGCCACGTGTCCTACTGCTATTCGTCGAAGGTGCTGACTCATCCGATGACGTGTGCTGACTGGATTGCCACATATGATGTCCGTACCGTACGGCTGGACACGTGTCACATTATGATTGGTCCATACGATCCGAGTCACTTGCCACATGTTGGGCCGAAGTTTGTCCACTTGGCTTCCGTACTATACGGACTGACACGTCAGCATGATGACGTCATCATATGTACTATCAAGTCAACCGACCTTTGACTGCTTGTAACTCGAGCATACGACATCGGATTTTGACGAAACGAACGTTGTCGGAGTCATCTGGACGAGCTCTTCACGATGACACCGGTTCCATCAATTTCTGAAATGATTATTTTTTTGCCTTCTGGACGCCCCTGAAGCCAGTTTGACTGGAAGTTTGACTGGCTGTAACTTGCACAAACGGAGTCCTTTTCGCCCCGTTCAAGTTGCGTCGGAATCAGGATGTTGTTCTCTTTCTGATGAAGCTGAAATCTGGAGTATTGGGAACACTTGAATTTTCACTAAAAAATTGTCCCCCGGATCAGGCCTCCCCACTAGAGAGCTTTAGGACCTCCGAAAGCTTGATTACTTGGAAAGTAAGTGAGGGTAAAGTTCCCTCACTTTACCAATCTCCATCCATCTTGCTTTGCTTGGATGCATCCCCTTCAGGCCCACTCTGAGGTACTCTACATCTCCTCTTCGTGAAGTTCTGACATTCCTGTCGAGAATAACATCTTCTGGCAACTCTGACATGTACTCTGGAGAAAGGTCATCAACTGATGGAACTTGAATGTTTGTGACCTCATCTAGGATCATTGGAGGCTCATACAGTTTCAAATTCTCAACATTGACAACCGAGTAAATATGCATGTATGGAGGAAGATTGAGGCGGAAGGCATTGGTACCAATCTTCTCAAGGATCTCAAAAGGACCATACCTAATTGGCTTAAGCTTTTTACCTTCACCTTGCATCCTTTCCTTGCTGATATGTAACCAAACTCTGTCTCCAACCTGAAAATGATGATCAGTGCGATGCTTGTCATGGTGAACCTTGTATTTTGCTTGGCTCTGTTCCAACCGTGCTTCCACTGCCTGATGAATTGCTTGGACTTTCTGGATGAACTTCAAAGCCTTCTCTGCATCATGGCGTCCATCTTCAACATCATCTTTCCCAAAAGCAAAATCCATCGGTGTGGGGCACATAAAAGCATGTCTCAAAAGGAGACCTCTTAGTAGAAGAGTGTGCTGCATGGTTGGCAGGCATACGCACATAATGAAGACTCTCATCCCACAACTTAGGATGATTACTGCAGTAACCTCGAGTAGATGCACAACTGCCCCATTATAACCTCTGCTTCATCCAGTGGATGGAAGGTCAGACTTTCTTCGGGGTGTCCATGAGTCCCCTGAATTTGACCAAAATTCCTCCAGATAGAAACTGATCCGATACAATAAGTAGGTAACCCAAAATGAACCCATACAAATTGAAAGTACATATGATTGTCAGTTCAAGCATTGACTTGCTACATGGCATTAAGATACATTTTTCTGAACCGATCAACTACTACATACAAATAATCATGTCCCTTCCTAGACATAGGTAACCCCCCAACAAAGTCCATTGACACACTTTCCCATGGACGAGAAGGTACAGGTAGAGGTGTGTACAAACCCAATTTCCTGTTACTAGGCTTACTAGTTGCACACATAACACAACCTCTAATATACTTAGTTACAGTTTCTTGCATACGAGGCCAATAACAATATTTCTGCAGCTGAGATCAATGTTTTGTTTACCCCAAAGTGTCCTGCAATCAATGAGGTATGTGCTTCTCTAATCACCTGTGCTTGTTCATCTTTTGGATCCATCCTTGCACATAATATCTTTCTCTTCTACATGTTTACCTTTCATTAAAGCAATATAGATATCCTTAAAGTTCTCATCATTAGCATATTGTTCCTGAAAACTTTCATGAACCATAGAACTATTCTGAAGGATTATCAAAGCATTCATCATAGGAGTCTAGAGAGCATGTCTGCTACTTTGTTATGGGTACCTGCCTTTACATAACCAAATGAAACTGTAGGAAACCCATCCACCAAAAGTGCCTACTTTGTTGCAGTTTAGTTTGTGAGTGCAAATATTGAAGTGGCTGGTGATCAGTGTGGATTACAGTTTCTTTCCCCATTATGTAATGTTTCCATTTTTTAACACTCTGAACTAAAGCATAGAGTTCTTTATCATAAGTGGGATAATTACTTACTGCTCCTGAAAAAGTTTCAGAGTGGTAGCAAACTGGTTTACCTCCTTGCATGAGTACTGCTCCCATGGCAAACCACTCGCATCTGTCTCGATCTCAAATGGTTGATGTAGATCTGGTAAGGCCAAAACTGGTGCGGTGCTCAACTTTCCCTTCAAAGTGTCGAAAGCCTTCTGCTGTGGACCTCCCCACTGAAAAGTTGCCTTGTACTGGTTAATGCATGCAATGGTGATGCTATATAAGAGAAATTTGCAATAAACTTTCTCCAGTACTGAACTGCACCTAGGAAACTTCTGACCTCTGTGACTGTACTTGGCTTAGGCCAGTTTACAATAGCTTCGACCTTCGCAGGGTCTACTTTCAATTGACCACCCCCTACGACATAGCCTAAGTACACTAAGGATGTCTTAGCAAATTCACATTTAGACATCTTTACATACAATTTTTCTTTTCTCAATACATCAAAGACTTTCTTTACATGACTTACATGATCTTTCAAAGTTCGACTGAATACCTCAGATTTATCATCTTCTTTGGCTTTTACAAGCATCAATACAAAGTTTTTACTTGAGTTGACCAACCTCTTTATTTGACCAGCATTAACTAGTGTAAGATTAGTCTTCACCTTATGTGCCCGTACAATGTATTCTACCCCATCTTTAAAAAGATGATACTTATTCTCTCCCCTATAAAAGATTGCTTTTCTGTCATAAAGATAAGGACTCCCTAACACAAGCCCACAAATATCCAAAGGGACCACATCGACTTCTACCTCATCTACAAAGTTTGCAGTGATAGCAAATCTCAATTTACACTGTTTAGTTACTTTTAATTGTGCATCATTGCAAACCCATCCGAGTGGATATGGTTTCGGATGAGGTGTTGTAGCCAAATTAAGTTTCTTTACAACTTCTTCAGATATTAAGTTGACTTGTGAACCCGTATCAAACAGAGTATCAATCTTAGTGTGTTTTGTTACAACACGAATGTGAAACAATTCATTTCTTTGCTTATCAACCTTAGGAGAAGATTCTTTACTTGTACTTGCACTGGCATTAGAAAAACTTGCATCAAATGAGAGAGATATACCTTTCCCTTTACCTTGGATTCCGGTAGCAACAATCTTCGTTTCATCTCCGGAGTCAGAACCAAGATCCTATTGAATCACTGCAGTAGTCTTGCCTTTATTACCTCCATATCTTTTCGGCCTCAACTCAGGATGAAGCTTCCAACATCTTGAATCATCATGCCCCTCTTTCTTGCAATGGGAGCATGTAGGTTTCTCACCCTCTTTCTTAGCTGTAGCTGTCTTCTTCCCTTTGCCTTTGTCTTTGTCTTTGTCTTTCCCTTTAGACTTACCCTCGAACTTAGATGGCTTCTTGGAAAAGTTATCACTAAAAGTATTCTTACCCCTTGACTCTATATGAGTAGCTTGAACAGACACCTCGTCTAGATTGTTGGGACTCAACATCAAAATAGTGTGCCTAAGGTAAGAATGTAAACCACCAATATACTTAAGTAATGTGTCTTGGGTATACAAGGGAACATTTAGAGCAATGGCCCATTTCCTAAACTCATGGGTATACTCCTGGACAGACTGCCCCTTACCTTGCCTAAAGGTTTGCCAATTCATGGTTAACTGTTGCATGTAACCTAAAGGGTAGAACTGTTTCCTAAGGGCAGCAACAAACTCCATCCAAGACATATTAACTTGACCATGGCGAGCAATTTCTTCATGAGTTTTACTCTCCCACCAGGTGAGAGCTGTACCTCCCAACCGGAGAGTTGCTAATTGAATCCTAGAAGCATCTTCTACTAGGCCTTGAATCCTACAGTGTACTTCTACTTGTTGGACCCAATCGTCTAACTTCTCACCATTTAACTCCCCACAGTATTTAGGTAACTCAAATTTTACATCAAGCTTAATTACAGGCTTAGACTTGCTCTTAAATGGATTTACATAAGAAGAAGGAGAAGGAGAAGGAGGAGTAGGAGGAGGAGAAGAAGAGGGAGAAGATAGAGGAGAAGGAGTTTCTGGAGCTTTCTCCTCCGTGTCTTTCTGATCTTCTTGCTTCTCATGCTTTGAAGAGCCTCCCTTTTCACGCTTCTTCTTTTTAGCATAGAGTTCATCCACCATCGCCTTCATGTCAAGGAATAACTTCTGAAAATCCTTGTCACTAAGCTTTGAACTTTGTCCACCTTCTTTTGCTTCCATCTGTGACGGTTGATTAACTCTTCGTCTTTCGATCTCTGGATTGTATTCTTCAAGTTCTCCTTCGCCTCGTTGTAACCTGGATCTCATTAGCATTCAATTTGCAATACAAGCCACACACAAAGCTCTGATACCAACTTGATCTATTTAGGATCTAGGACTAATTGCTTACAGAATGCGTAACGTAAAAGATCAATTATTACAACGCTTAACATAAATGATTACATAATTAAATGCTCAAATGAATAAATGAACATAACATAAAATAAATGCCAAGATAATGAACTGAGAAAGAAAGAGAGAAGAAATAGAGAGACGAAACCACAATTGATAACGGAGTTTGTCCCTAAGGACTACGTCTCTGGGCCCCTCTCCAAAGGAGTGACCGATCCGATTATACTCCAAAATAGTTACAATTGCTTCAAGACTATCTCCTTCAAGCACAGCAGCATGACATTACTTTGATGTGCAGAAATGTCTTCAAAATCTCCCGAGCATTCTCTCATTCTCACCACCTGGACTTGGAAAAACAAGGCCTACGCCCCTCTTTTTATACTTAAAATTTGCCTAATTAGGCTTAACCATCAAATTAATTGCATATCTCCCTTATCAATTCGTACCACATCTCTAATATCTCTATTTGGCTTCTGGTTTGGTTTGTTAGAGGTGGTTTTTTGTTTGTTTTGGCTTAATTAGCCATTT
>VDFB02146327.1:0-27937 GCA_007258455.2 Sequoia sempervirens | reverse complement strand
CCATCGTAAAACAAGAGCTACTATTTATAGTAAGCCACCCTCAGAAACAGGCTATAAATAGCAGGGTGACCAAAGTTGCAGTGTTGACAGGTTAACAGGGTTATGAGGATGGTACGTTCAAAATTTCAGGCCATTCCGAGCTTCAGAGGCGCGAATACAGAGAACTTACTATAAATAGCAGGGCACGTAAGCTGGCGAGGATGATGAAAATTTTGTCTAAGTCTGGAGTCTCGTCCGGCAGGCATGGAGAAATGCGCCCAACTCAGCTAGAGGCGTAGAAATTTTTTTGAAAATGTGAGTTCATCCTGCTGAGGGGTCAAAATGCGCCCAAGGCACCAGAAGTCAAAGAAAGTCAACGAAATTTCATCCTGCTCAGGGGTCCAAATGCGCCCAAGATGAAGGAAGGAAAAAGTTCAAAAATTTCTAAGTATGAAAAATCCGCCACCCTCATTGAAATGCGCCCATCCTTCTCTCACATCAAAATGCGCCCAACTTGCAAAGAGTCAACAAGGTCAAAGCAAACTCGTCCTCCTTAGGGGGTAAAATGCGCCCAAATCATGCAAGTCAAGACAATTTTGGAAGGTGAAGGGTCACCCAAAGATGTTGGAGATTTCATCCTCCACTAGTATGAAAATGCGCCCAACTTGCAAGTTCGTCCTCCTCACCCTCCTAAATGCGCCCAAATGAGCTCACATGAAGACAAAAACGGAAGTTGAAAAGTCACATGAAGGCATTTGCAAGTTCGTCCTCCTCCTACAAGGAAATGCGCCCATGTTTGCATGTGAAAGGTAAATACGAGTGGTAAATAAGGTGAAAAATGTTACTTAGTGTGGTGAAAGGTGGTGAAAGCTTAGGCGTCATCCCTCTTCATGTGTAGAATGCGCCCAAGGTGGTGGGCCTTTGTGAAAACCTTGCTAGGCGTGTGAAGGGAGTCATAAGGTGTTAGGAATATTTCCTAAGGCGTTTGGAATGTGTTAGAAAGTATTTTGAAGGTGTTAAGAATAAAACGTTAAGTGTGAAGTATGCGCCAATGTTTGAAGGGTGATATAAGGCATTGGAAAATATTTCAAGGTGTTGAGAGTTAAAATGAAATGCGCGCCTAGGGAGTAAGGGTGATATAAGGTGATTTTAAAATATCTTGAAGGCGTTGAAATGTTTTGAAGTGTGCTAGGCGCCTCAGTGGAAAGTGAAATATTTTCTAAGTGTTAAAAATTATCTAAGGCGTTGGGCTTTTGAATGAATATTTTCCAATTGATGAAGTGGAGATAAAATGTGCAAGGCGTGCTGGGAATGAAGTTGATATAAAAAATTTCTAAATGAAGATTCCTCTCCACTGGCAATCAAATTTTTTCTAAGGCAAGATTTCAAAAGTACAAGATGATTTTAAAATATTTTCTAAGGCAAATTTGTTTTCCTTGGAAAATATGCCTAGAACTCAGATGATAGAATTTTCCGGAGCACGAGCAACTTTCTCAGTAATGAAGTCAGAAACGATGATAATGCAAGGTGATTCAAATTTTTTCAAGAGGTCAGAACAACACAAAGTGATCACAGGCGAAGAACAATTTAAAATGATGGAAATAATATTTTTCTAAGGTTCAAAATTCAAAAAATTAAATGAACCCGTTCGTTGGGTACCCATGAATTCGAGACATTCTGACGAAAATTTGCTTCTGGGTACTGAACATTTGTGATGATGAATGGATTTCCAGATCTTTCAAGCTTCGCCGACACTTTTTCAGTAGAGAATTTAATCAGTGCTTAAGTTATGAATTTTCCTAAGGGAGAATTTTGAATTTTCTAAGGCAAATTTGAATAAAATGAGTTTTCAGAGTGAATTTTCTTCGAACGATGAATCCAAAGGGAATTGCCTAGATGATTTTGATTAAACTCTTGAAAGATGAATTTTCCAGAGCAGATGATGAAGTTAAAAATTCGAATTCAAGTGACAAAGCTCCGGCTGGTGAGTTAAGAGAAGATGAATTTAAATTCGAATTTTTCGAAAAGTAATCCAAAACGCCAGTCAAAGTCAAGTTTCTAGAAGAATAATATTCACGACGACTGGAGACAAGTGTCAGAAACACCAGAGAAGGAAAATTCGAATTCTTGAAGTGGAGTAGTGGAGTTTAATGGCACTGGCTAAAATTAACGTCTTCTAGAATTTGAATTTTAGCTATAAAATGAGCAAGTTTTTCACTCATTTTCACAACTGAGAAAGGCGAATTTGCTAAGTCTGAGTGGGCTTGAAGAAGTTCGAATTTTGCCAAGGAGTGCAAGTTGCTAAAGGGGCGCACTTGAGAGTTGATTGAAGTTGCTGAGAAAGGTACGCCATTGCTGAGTGGAGAAGTGTTTGCTGAAGATTGAGCTTGCTTGTAAAAGGTACGACTTAAGTGGCTGAAATTTGATTTGCTTGAATTATAGAAGTTTGAAAGAGGTGCGCCATTGCTTGAGAAGTACGGCCTTGCTAAGTTGAAGTTTGAAATCTGATTTGCTTAGTTGAAGTTGCTGGTTAAGGGACGCCTTGTATTAAGTTGAAATAGTTGAGAAAAGCACGAACTTGCTAGTGTGAGATTGCTGATTGCTGGTTTGAAGTGCAAGTCATAGAAGTTTAAAATTTGCTGATTGCTGATACGAAGTAGTTGAAGTTGAAATTGCTGATTGCTGATTGAGAAGTAAGGTCATCAGAGTTCACTTAGAAATCTGTTCTAAGTGTCGGAATTTGAACTTATTCAAGAGAAGAAGTTTCAGGATGGCTAAAGTTTTATATTAACCGAAAGGACAATGGTGCCTCAAGACAAAGTTACCATCAAGAAGCCGAGCAAAACGCTCATGCCGGAGTCAAAGTTCATTTCGAATTGGGCAAAGTTGACGCATACCTAACTTGGCCAACCTCGAGACTCAAGAACAGCTGCTCGATTGGAAGTCATCTAAGCCGGGTCACTTCGTCAACATCGTCCGGCGGGACTATATGTACCGGCCGAAGCCCGCCAGCTATTCAGTGTTCGGAGTTGATTATGGAGTGCGCCAACTGCTACGAGAAGGAACACCGGTCGATCATGTCACCAGATGGCCAAGTGCTTGCCAATCTCACTCCGGCAGCCATTGGTGAGGCTTTCGGGATCCCGGTACACAGGAACATGATCTACAAATCCAGGGAGCGAGCGGAGCGGATGTATGCTTCTGCTTTTGAACGGTGCATAGATACAATTAACACTCACTGGATGAGCACTCCGAAGCCTTCTCGTGCGAAGTTGCCGAAACAGATCATAGCGGAGGACTTGAAGCAGGAATATTGTGATCTTATCATGTTGCTGAGCAGGGTTGGTGGATGCCCACAGTCCTATATTTTTGAGCCTTGGATGTTTTATTACATCAACCTGGTGTTGGAGGGCAAGGATTATGTCAATTGGGCTGAGATGATTAGGGATAATATACATGAGCAGCTCCTGAGTTTGCGGAGGACTAAAACGTTTTACATGAGCTCCTATCTCATTTACATGTTGGCACGGATGACGAGGTACAGAGGAATTTCTTACAAGGAACCCATCAGTTGTGGCTCTCACCAGTTCAAAATTCATGAGGCGTGTACGCAGTTGCACCTTTCGAGCACAACTTATTATAAACGTGTCAATGATTCATTCACCATGTACATCACGAGGCTGCTTCAGGAGAGGTTACAGTGCAGAATCTCTAGAAATGCCCAGGAGCTAATTGAGAGGTATGGGTGCTGGTTTATACAATTTCCAAGATTTTCATACATTAGGCTGCAAGGTTTCTCGTCATACCCATATAGGCTGCCTAAGTACCCAACAGATAAGATAATAATGCTAGAGATATCCAGACAATTGCTTGCTTTTGACAAAATCCAGAAGAAAAAGAAGAAAGGGGGGATAGATTTTCCAATTGTGATGGGCAACTCGGATGAGGTGTGTCCTTCGATGCAGGCAGCTAGGGAAGCTGAGAGTGAACTTCAATTTTATCACTTCTCATATCATACGAGCCGACAGCACTATGACCCACACCATAACATCAATTGGGTTCTGTCGGAAGAGTTTAAACATAAGGCCACCATAGAAGATTATTGGGCTGATGCAGTTGATGAAATTGAAGTGAGGAAGAGAATGTTCTCTAGGTTGCCGATTACTCTAATCAGGGAGTGTGAGGTAGTTCCAGTTCCGGACCAGGTTAATGAGGATATGGATGTTGTTCATCCAGACTATGCAAATTGTTCTAGATAATGCACTTCCGCTTATAGATTGGTCAGAGCCCGTAGGTTGCTGATCTGATACTTTTCCATCCCGCTTATGACATCTACCGTATTTGGGTTGATAGACGGTGAACGATGAAAAGTAGGTCAATTGTCGGACCTACAACTTAATGGGAGATCACAGATCTAACACCAGAAGGAAGAAACAGATCACAAAGAGTGACCGTGAGTCCGTGAAGAAAGAAATAGTTCAGCCGTAACTCCACGAAGTTACAAAGGGTAGCATTCCTTGGAGACAACAAGCCCAAGCATGTGAGGTGTCTGTATTTGTCACATCGTAGGGTTATACTGAATCAAAAAATCGGAGATACGTAGAGTGATATTCACCACGGGAGTCAATTGGGCCGTGAGTGCCAATGTACCGGCTGTGATTGGATCAAAGATGATGATGAGGGGACTATTATCGACTTCAATTTCATGATAGAGGCTGCCATGAATGATGATGATGATGATATAGTGTCAGTGACACTCACCAATTTGAGGACGATGAGCCTCGCCTTTAATAACGAGTGCAAAGAAGTGGAATGTGTTAGAGAAGTCGAGGCACGCGAGCAGCAGCCCTTGATATACCAGGAGGTGTCCGATTACGAGATAGAATGTAAGAAGCCCCTGAGGGAGGGGGAGATTGATCCAAATTGCTGAGATGGAAGAGTTTTAACCGGATCGCTGCTCCAAGAAGACAAGCAAGAAAGTTTTCAAGATCTCCAATCGATGAGGATATTCTCGCAGACTCCTTCTTCACGCGTTGTCCCACGAAGTCGGCGGTGGACCGGAATGAAGCAGCTCTCGAGAATTACTGCGGTCACTACTCGATTTGGGACGCTCTACGCGTACGTGATTATTGTTGAGGAGTGTGATAACTCCTTCCTTGCCCTCAAGGATAGATATTCAAGAAAGAAGAAAATATAAGAAGTTGAAACGAGAACACAAGGTGTTAATCGGATATGTTCAGCAGCTGTCTCGTTCTCGAGGGCAGGATGTACCAGTGATAGAGCCTCCAACAGATATTCCTAGAGAGTCGATCAGCGGCTTGGTAGAGTTGGGGAGGATGGCACAGGAGGCAGACAAATGGGTCACAGGGGTTCGTACGGAGACAGAGAAATTCATGGAGGACCTATCCTTTGCTTTTCAGCAGGCCTCTACTATTTTGGCACGGATGGACGCGGTGGATCATGCTTGGGCTTATGCTTCCATCTATCGTGAGTAAGGTGATCCGCCTGAGGTGTTGAGTGCATGCCGCCGCTAGCTTGTTGATTGATGGAGGCCGCCCAGCTAATGACCGATGGCGATTTCTCTTGCGGTATTCTTCGGCTATCACAGGCGTATTTCTTCGAGCGCAAAGACAGCGATTCAGCCAGGATTCACAAGGCTATGGCCAATCTTATAGATGGAGTTCAGAACACCTTCGAGGCCATATTTGCTAGGCGGCTGAGTCCAGAGGAGATAAGTTTTGATAATTTGAGGGGTTTGCCGGTTCCCTTCTTCGCAGATGTTAAGACCTTCGTACAAGATGACTTTGAAAATACTGCTACATTCTCCACTTTAATCCAGAACACGCAGGACTCATTGGCTGCTTGGAGAAAATCTTGCACGAGGCACGAGCACTCAGTTACAGTGTTAGAGTTTCAGTTAGATTGTGTTCAATCTATTTCAGTTGAGGAGGTTGAGGCCGTACTTAGCAGATTTGTTGAGTTGGCAATCAGAGAGAAGGCTAATGGGAACACACTACTGGACGAGGATCTTCTAGAAGACTGAATATGGAGCATTTATTGCATTTGCTATTTTGGGAGTGAGTGGGAATCTTTGATTCATTTAATGTACCACTCCCTATTCTGGCAGTTTTTAGGGTTAGGGCTGAGGTGGCACGATTCTGGCCACTCTATTGATTGTAACCCTAGCCGTCCTTTGGGACTTGGCTAGCTATAAAAGGGGGAGTCCCCCTCATTTGTAATTCATTAGGAGTCAGAACCAGAGTAGACATTGAGAGAGCATTAGCTTTAGAGCTAGATAGTGTAACATTGTAGAGCATTTTTGCATCATTTGGAGAAGAGAGAAAGTTTTCCCTTTGAGAACTTTTGAAGAGATTGTTGTGTAACACATTTTATGATAATAGATCTTTTCATTGATGATGAAATTCGTCTTGTCATGAAATGCTAGCAAGGTTTCTTCTTCCTTTCGTATCCAAGTAGCTTAATTCATGCAAGTAGCTTACTTTGGTGTGTGTTGTTTTATTGAGATAGCTTCGCTTTATTCCATACCACTAGCGGCTTGTTGATGATAAGTCTGCCTTGTGTGGTCAACTGGACATTATCTTGTGTCTAACTTCGGTTGTGGTTTACATACTTATATGCGTTGTTCTGATGGTGTACGTATGTTAATCTATAACTTGAACACCTTTCGCTATCCCCTTTGAAGATTGCACCGATTTTACTGAGGCTGTCCGACGGAGGCTAGGTGAAATCTGGTTGAAGTCTATCAAAATGAAGCTCCACATATCCTGCATTTAGAATATAATATAAATTTCTTAGGCCCTTTCCCCTTTACTTTCCGTATATTTCTTATTAGTCTTAGGAAAAGATGCACATTGCCAAATCATACACGTGAGAATCCCCTTCAAAACCATACATTAACTGCTGACTGCAAGAAATCTGGACAATTGTGTAAGTCCCCTCGTACGAACACAGCAAAACACATCAACCAAACTGGGTCTATTCGCACTTAAGGAACCTTGGAGTTGAACATGCGAACTTTCTCGCAATCTTAGCGCATGGAATACTTTGATCAAGAGAGAACGGAGTAGCCCAAACTATTTTGTTCTTCGGCTATTTGGTATGGTCACAAAAACCGCATCAACAGGTAATTCATAGTATCTTGTATTAATACTATCATTAATTTTATTTATTATTATGATACCTATAATAAATAATATTGCTGGTTTATTAATTATGATGTTAGTATTAACATTATCCAAGATAGTCATAATTATGATGTTTTTATTATTTAAATTTATAATTATTGATAATAATAGAATTGTCCATATATATATTTCTTTATTTATTTTCTCATTTATTTACATTTCAATGTGTTACAATTTTGGGGACATGACAATTATTATATTTGACTAGTATAGTGTACACACTATTAGCTATATGTTTTGTATGCCCTAAAATTGCAAAATCTTTTAAGTCTCATGTCCCCTCTATTACTTTGGCCTACATTTCCCATCATATATAACCAATCATAGATCCCCTTCAATCAGCCCCCTTGGTCAAATTCATACCTAGTGTTGTGCTTTGCTTCCCTTATATCATTGCCATGTACATAAATATCTCAAAGTGCAAAAACCATCCAAGTCTAAAGGGTCTTTGTTCATTTTTTGACATTTTGTGGGTTTGCAAACTTCTATACCTTTGGCAAAAGTGTCATTCCTCCCACATATCACATCCCTGCTTCCCTTCTCCACTTTGTGGGATTGCACACCCAACTCAAATGTCAAGACCTCTACCTTAATCCCACAAAACACCATTCCCCCACATCTGTATTCAAAGACCCAACTTCCTTTGTGGACTAGCAGAACTCTCAAGGACTTTGGCACATGGTCGAAATTCCCTAACTTCCCCACATCCATACATGTTGCTTACTCTTGGAAAAATGTGAAGTTTCCTCACACTTCCAGACCTTGTTCATTTCTTGTCTCCCTCCACTTTCTTGCATCATGGCACGATTGTCCTTCCTTCATTCTTTGCAAAGTTGTGGACTTCTTCCAAACTTTTGAATTTTCCCCATTTCCTTCCAGACTAAGGGCTTCATGTGGACTCCCTCCACTGCTTCAAACTCCACCAATCCTCGTCTCCCCTACATTCTTGCTTTTCCCCCAAGCTCAAGTTCACTGCATTTCTTCAATTCAACCTTGCAAACTTTCTCCTTTTGCAAGAACTTCCCATGTCCTTCCACTTCTCAATTTCCACAACTTTTGTGTTCCAACATCCTTTCCCCTCTTTCCCTATTTCCAAATTTTTCCCCTTGTCAAGCTTCTAGACTTTTTTCTACCACTTCCCCCAAAGGGATGTGTCATCGTGCAACCCCAATCCCCAATCCGCAATCCCCAAAAATTCTTCACTTCCTTTCCAAATACCACTTCCTCTTTTTGTGGCATCCCCAATCCTCCTCTCCTACCACTTCCTTTGTTTTTTAGCATGAGCATTTAAGATTCATGATAATTCATTACCTCACTAGCAAAAGTTATGGCACATCGTCAATCCCCAAACCCTAATGTCCCTATTCTTCCCTTGGGCCTTTGAAATTCTTCCTTCCAATATGTTTTGAGATGAGGTATTGTATATCCTTGATTCTCATTCCCTAATGGGTTTTTCTCTCATCTCCCCCTTCCTTCACCCAGACAATATCGATATTCATTTTCTCCAATCCCCCACCACTTCCCTTCCATTGTGAATTTTCAAACCTTCTCATCCCCTCTTCCCCCAAGTATAACTTGTACTCGGTAACCCCAAAACCTAGCCCCCACTATTCCCTCCATGTGTTCTCCCTAGGCTTCTAAGATTTCTCATTCTCCTTTAGATTTCTCCCAATGGTAATGGGCATGCGTACTCCCTAATCCCTACCCCCATGGCACCTTCTCTTATGGACTTTCGAGATTCATAATCCCCTAAACCCTTAAGTGTAAAATCATCACACAGCATCCCAAAGCCCCAATTCTTGACTCATAATCCTCCTTGGCATCCTGGGACACAATCTCCCAAAATCCTACCATTGGGATTGCAATATTTTTTTTCCATTTGAGCACTATTCAAGCAAGAGTTTTTGTGAATCCCCAACACTCATATCCACTATCCACCTACATACCCTACTACTTCAAGGATGCCATGAATGAATAATTAAATTCGGTAAAAATGTACACTCCCTAAAATCCCACCAAAACGACCTTGAGCCCATGAAAGGCACCAATCCACACATAAAGCTATGTGAAGTTGAAAATGAGTATGGGTGCTTCAACACCATAAATGAAAACCTAGCCACCACAAGTCTAAATTTAGGTCCCTAGCTACTATATGAACACAAGAATGATGTCCTAGCTGCCCCAATTTGTTGAACATCAAACTCAAGGACGATTTCATAGCAAGAGGATGTGCTGGAGCATTGAATTATTATGAATCTCGAATGCTCATGCTAAAGAAGAATCTTGCAATCCCCAACAAGTTGCCAAAATGCATATAATTTAAAGTTTCACCTTTCCCTTTAGAGCCTTAGCAAACAAGTAGGTTTTCAAAGGGTGAGGGATTGGTTTCTTACCAACAAGTACAAACAAAGGGAAAATTATTAAAAAGGATGTTGGTGATTAATTCTAATTTTGAAAAGGCAAGACTTCAAGTTTATTTAGTTTAACATTTTAAATTAAATATATTAACATTAAATTTTAATATTTGTAGATTTAATACAATATATTTGAATTTTAATATTTTGAATTTAATACAATGATTTAAATTTCAATATTTTTAATTTAATATAAAAAATTTAAAATTTAATATAATATATATAAATGTTGAACTTAATTCCTGCTTTTAGGCTGCAAATATGTATATAATTATGATTTTTTTTTTAGCTTGGGCAAGACCATAACAAACCTAGCCCCAAAAACAAAATTGCCAAAAACACAAACCAAACTAGCAAACCCAAACCAGAACCAGGTACTTACAATTTTTCCAGAATCATTCAGCTTACAATATTACACATAAGGAAAAGGATTTGGCATCAGTTTTGTTTTCAGTCAGTCTATCTAACAAGACACAGCTACGAAAATAAAACTTTACAATGATCATCATCCAAGAAACCTAACTCCATGTCAGAAAAGAGGATTTGGAGAAGATGCAACAGCAAAGCTTTCAACTCAGTGTAGTGAAATAGAAATCAATAATTTAAATTTTTTTAAGATAAATATTTGCAAAATGAAAAAAGAGGTTCAAATTTAAATTAAAATAACACTCACACTTTCCCTTATCAAACTAGTTTCAATTTAGTGGACCTCATAAACTGGCCTTGGATATTATCAGCCACAAAATCACTTTTTAGATGTCAACAAATTTCTAGGAAAATTGTTCGTTCTTAAAAAAATATGGATCACTTTTTAGTTGTCAAAAAATTAGGTAAATTCTAACTGCTCATTTACTCATCATTTTCACACTTCATGCTACAACCTCTTATGCAATTTAGACAAAGTTAATTTGAAGTAAGATTGACCAAACAGATTAACTTTTTCTTGATTAGAAATTTATAGGGTAATTGATATCATGTTACCAAAAACTTGGCTTGTACCAAACATTTCCAATTTGTGCTCATTCCCCCCAGCAATGTGTATTCCAACCCCTTTTTGATGTGAATATTTCCCCCATATTTCTTTGTCAGAAATTTCTCAGCTTGAATTTTGCATATCATTTTGTGCTTCACACTTCTCAACTGCTTGGCATTTCTTGCAACGTGACTTTAACTTAATTCCTATGGGAGGAAAAAAACCTACAGATTTTTGGTGACAAGGTGGTTGTGTAGAGGCGAATAAAAGAGGTAAAAGGAAAATCTGAATTACACTGAAATATTCTGATCTTCTATTGTTTACAATTAGTTTTCCATTCCCCCTAGGGGAAGACATTTGACTTTGTTAGCTTTAGCTCCACAACTTAGCAGATTCTTGAGACACATTAGTTTCATCCATTGGTTGAAGCTCATCTATTCAGTATTAGTACTTGCACCAAATTGCTCTGAACTTTAGCTGGAAATAAATGGGAACCAATAAACATACTATGACAGTTTTCAGGTCAATGGCTCAAAAATTACTCAGTGTTTTTTAAATAAACCAGATGGCCCTCACTATGATACCATTGTGTAAGCAAATATCTCGAAATTACTTGTGGTTTGTACTACAAAAGGAAGCTACTTGAGTTTGTCTTGAATATCAAAAAGGAAAAAGCGATTTTTGTCAATAAAAGTAGTTGTTTCGTCCATAGAAGCATAAATCCTCAAAAAATCTGAAAAATGAAAAATCCCCATTTTTAAAAAATCTTCAATCGAAACGATTTTTTCTCCAAAAACTCCCGATTTAATTAGCCGTGATTTTCAACGATTCTCAAGGGTTTAAATTGCAAAAAAATTGCCCAACCAACCCATCGCGAAACCCTAACCACGCGAAATTGCTATTTAATTGAGTTTTTTCGTTGATTTTTAGCACAAAACTAAGCGTTGGCCATTGGGACATGGTTCGCCATCAAAGATTCACTGGATTTCATTAGGTTGTTGAGGCAAATCATAGGCGACCTTGAATGGACGTATATTTCTAATAGATGTTAAGGACATTAAAATAGAGACATGTTCTTTGGTATGCTTCTACATTTGATGTTAAGGACATTAACATGGAATGGTTAAGAGATGTGCTGCATTTTTCTGTATATTCCACACTACTGTCATTTGCCTTAGGCTCATAGTAATGCTTTCCATGTATATAAATGCAAAGACACAATTTAGTGGGAAATAGTAGACAATATTATAAGAACTAAGGCTTCTATCTTATTTTTTTAACATATTTGAACCTTTAAGAGTATTTGCCAAAAGTAAATATAGAAAGCCAAACTAAATTGAAACGAAATTCTATTGGCTTGATATCAACCTAAAGAGGTTTGTTTTATTTGAATTCTTGTGATCCATGCTATTCAAAAGAATTTTAACATTTCAATTGTCAACAATAATACCAAGTTGGTTGTTTAGATTATCAAGGTTAGGTTGGGACAAATTTCCTTTTCAGATGCTACCAAAGTGTGATAATTTGGAGCTTCAATTTGACACTGACCATCAAGTTTTAACGACAAGCGGGTAGGGTAGTGATAATTGTATAATCAAGTGGGAAGCATAAGTATATACATAATAGTAAATAGACATTGCGGAACCGGAAGCAGAATGGTTCCTATCAGAAAAATAAAAATCAGCTTGTAGTGCTGAAAAAATGAATTGTAGCAATATTTTATATCAAAATGAAAGATTGTTTTGGTTATATTTAAATTTCCTATATATTTTGCAAGCTTAACACATGCCCTGCACTTGTTCAGGAACTACATTCCATTTAGGATCGTCATATACATAGAGGTTCAAAAGGCTTGCAAGGAGTACAATAGCAGTACATGAATGTTTTAGACATATATAGTGTAGCATTACATGCATGTTAAATGGGTATTAGGCAAACTAATACATGCCTTGAGAGACATCATGCCCTAGCCTTGTGGGCTTATCTTAATCCCTCCCAAAGTAGGCCTCATATATTTTCACTTTAACGATCTAGATAGATTTCAGCAGCAACTGTCCCATTGAAAGGGAATATTCCTCATGCTTTGATTTTCCATTGAAACTTGTACCTTTAATCTCTCATTCTCAATTCAAAGTCCATCAATGTTTTTAACTCCATCATCCACTTATACACAAAATCAAGGAAAATTTACTTGAATAATAATAGCTAAAATTGTGGCTCAAATAGTTGCTCTCATCTTTTGTACTAGCAGGTCTTTATTATCTAATGGAAAAATATTTAACACACCCTTTACTCTTTTACAAATCTGCTAAAATAGTTATGAATGAGAACATTTCAATATCATTTATGGTCTTTTGAGATTTAAGATTTAAGATTTTGTTTCAAAAACATTTTCTATTACTCTATCTTGAGCTATTTGATTCAAAACCTATTAAGTTGAACTTTGCAATTGCTTCCTTTGTCCTATAATTTCTCTTTCACACTTCATATAGTTCTCTCTAACATTGTTCTGGAAATTGCAAGTACTGTTAAATCACAAATATGAACCAATTGATTCCCGTTTTGTAATTTATGATATCTGCTCAGCAAAATAAAACTATCTTTTAATGACTTCGTTGAGCTTGAGGATTTTGAAATCCTAGAGGCCAACTTGGATAGTCATGAGGTTGAAAAACTTAGGAGAGGCTCTAAACCAAAAGCTTCATCATCAGGACCTACAACCCTCTAGCATAGCTCTGTTTGTAGTAGCAAGAGTCATTCACTACATTTGATTTTTTGAAACTTTGTACTTAATTTATAGGTTGACTTTGTACAAACTATATTGTAATTGAAATTTCATCAACTGTAACCATTTAGTTATTATTTATGCACTATAAAGTATGCTTTGTGCAATGCAATGTAATCAATGATATGAATATAAACAACAAAATCCTAATTTCTTCAATTCATGGTTAAACTCTATTTTATTTTTTCTCTATATCTCTATGCTATGGAAATGCCCTTAAATTTCAAAAAAACATAGTTTTTGTCTCTTTTCCTACATTTTTTTACATTTTTTTAAATCCAATTTTTTTCAGATTTTTTTTTATTATTTCCCTATTTTTCCAAAAAATATTATACTTTTGGTTTGCCAATTTTTTTCCCAAACAATTTTTGCTGCTATGGTTTCGTCCATGTTTCCATTTTCAGCAACTTCCTTACTTGGCATTCACATACCAGGGTTCTACATATTTTGAAGTGAGAAATTAAAATCGAATTAGGGGATTCAAAGGAAAAATGAAATTTACCCTCAAAACATTTTGACACCCTCTAATTTGAGAATTTCTTTTCGATTCCCCTCCTTATTTGGATCATTGGCTATAACTCCCACAACTTGTGGACATTTCAAGAACATCTACCTGGATACAACCGATTGACACTTTTTATCTTTTTACTTTTTTCAATGCTTCGAATATCCTTCGAGACCCCTAATTGTAGAAATCCCGTATCATTAAAAAAAACTTAGGAGATCATTTAGACACTTGGGTATGCGTTTCATCCATTTCACGTAAATCCTCTTATCATTTTTCCCTAAAGTTCAGCTAAAAGGAAATGGAGACCTGTCGACCCCCAATGGCCCTTTCTCCATCCTAGCCCAAGTCTTCAAGTAAGCAAAACACTGGATTTCTTTACTACTTGAATAAACAGAAAGAAACCATTCAATCAATCTAAGTCTGTGGAACAATTCCAAAAATCTCGAGCTCGGTGGCATTTCTAATTTAGCAAATTTTGATATGTAAAATGTGGCAGGAGTATAACTGCAAATAGGACATGATTCTTACCGGAGGGAAGATGTAAGGGAGCAGGAACAAGGCCCATCGTGTGTTGTAACCACCATAACCCCGCAGAACAACATCAGCCTGCGAATCAAATATCATAAATACCATGAACTTCGTTCATTCATTCATTCAAATGCAATTTGAAACAGAAGTTTGCATTACCTTGCGAGAGTATTGTTGGGCAAGAGATGCGCCCCATCCTCCGTCTCCAAATGAGCGCTCTGTAATTGAGTCTCCAAATAATACAAATTTGGGCCTCATTGTCTCTGGGTTGTTTTATTGTAGACTTATTTGGCAGCGTTCAGTTGGAAATCGTTTGAAATTGTATCTCCATTTCATAGGAGAAGAGGTCTGACCATGGTCGTGTCGGTAAAAGTATCGTTTAGTTCCTGCAGGCATGCAGCAAAATTATAGCATTTTTTAAAATTAAATAGTTTTTAAAATGTTTTATTGTATATGTTCGAATTTTTTACAATATAAATGATATGACTCATGTGAATAATATTTTAATACTTTGAAATTATTAACCCAAGGTGTTTCTTACTATATGAAGTGAACAAATTGAAAATCAATTGATAGAGAAGGATGCAAAGTCATTGAAATGATCCCAAGTGTTAGATTTCTAAAATATTAAAAAATATAATATATAATTAAAGAAAAAACAATTACATTCTTATCTAATCTTAGCTTTAAATTAAGAAAAGATAGGATAAGAATTGTTTTTCACTTAAACTTTTTTAACTTATAATATTTTTTTATTTGTTAATATTGAGTTTATGTTAATATTGTTTGTAATATATTAATTATATTTTTTAGGTACATATTTTATTAATATTTCAATTTTAATCAATTAAAACTAGCAATCGCACTTTGGTGTGCAATGGGTACGTCGAAGATGTGTGGAAGGTAAATTAGGAAAAAAATTGGTCTATTTTTTGCATACATTTGTGTAGCATACATGAGGTCAATTGGTAGTCCATTTACAAAATGATGTTTGTGCCTCAAATTTCAATGGAAAAATGACAACTTCAAGTCAATTATGCATCCACTTACAAGGATCTACACACAACTAAAACAAAACCTCCAAATCGGGAAGATAATCAAGCTCCATTACCAATAGGCTCATGTTATACTTCAAATAGGGAAAGAGGCAGAGAGAGGGAGAGGTAGGGATGGAAAGAGGGAGAGATATAGGGGAAGGAGTAAGAGAGAGATTAAGGGGTAAGGAGATAGAGATAGAGATTGAGATGGAAATGAAAATGGAAATGGATATAGAGATGGAGGAGAGGGATATGGAGGGGAGAGAGAGATAAATAGAGAGAGAGAGGATAGAGGGATAGATAGAGCTGGAGAGAAAGGGAGAGAATGGGAGAGAGAGAGAGATAGAAAGACAAAGACATAGGGAGTTGTATATAAGAGGTAGATATTTAAAGAGATAGGGGTAGAGAGACGTGGAGAGAGAATAAGATAGAGATAGAGGGAGTGATGAAATAAGAAATATGGAGAGATAGAGATAGAGAGGTAAAGAGATAGATATAGAGATAGAGGTAGAGATAGGGAGAGAGAAACAAGGAGTGTGTGTGTGTATGCATGAGAGAGAGGGGGTAATAGTTGTGTATAAATATAGAGAGAGGGAGAGGAAGGAGAAAAATAGATATGGGAGAGAGGAGAATTATAAAGAAATAGAAAGGAGTGATAGGGAGAGAGGGGGGAGAGGGAGAGAGAGATAGAGATAGAAAGAGGGAGAGGGAGAGGTAGGGATAGAAAGGAGAGATCAAGAGATAGATACAACTTGGGAAAGATAGAGGGGGTGAGATATAGATATTCAAAGACAAAGACAAAGAGATAAATATATAGAGGGAGAGATGGAAGGAGAGACAAAGAGGGAGAGGGATAAATAGACACAAAAGGAGGGAGACAATGATAGAGGGGGAGTTGGAGAGAGCAAGATAAAGATATAGGAAGTGATATATAGAATGAGGTAGAGACAAAGAGAGGGATATCTATGGAGGGATAGAAAGATATATGAAGTTATCTATAGAGAGAGGTAGAGAGAGGGAGATATATATATAGAGAGGTATAAATGTGGAGATATATATATAAAGAGATATAGGAAGAGAAAGAGAGATATCTTTATATCTCTATCTCTCTCTCTCTATTTCCATGTTTCTCAATATCTCTTGATCTCTCTCTTCCTCTTTCTACCCTATTTCTATCTATATTTGTATTCCCTCCTCTCTACCTCTATCTTTGTATCTCTATTTTCCTCTCTGTCTCTTTCCATCTCCATGTCTCTCTCTCCCTTAATCTCTTTTGCTATCCCTATTTATCTCCCCCTCTCTTCACCTTTCTCTCTTTATCTCTCTACCTCTATCTATATTTTAGTTCCCTATTTCTCGTCCTTTGTCGATCCGGAGTTTCTTTGATTTCGACGTCGAGGACGATTTTTGATCTTTATCTTTGTCTCGAGATCTTTTGAACGAGTGACGCGTTCGATCTGATCTTTTGACGTAAAAGCGCCAAAGATGACTTTCGATCCTGTCGATGTCGGATCGATCTTTGAAAATGTCTGTCTCATTTGCTAACCCTCTCTTTCTCTCTTCTTTTCTTTATATTTTTCTCTATTTGCCTCTATATCTTATCTCCATCTCCCTCTCCCTTCTCTCTTTCTCTCTCTCTATCTATTTTCCTTCTTAAGTGTGCAATAGGTGCACTAAAGAGGTTATAAAGGTGAATTATCATATCCTTAATCAAATGATAGGCTACCCTAAGCATAAATCCCTAGGGACATGTGTTATCCTTGGATTCTTGGCATGAAATGATTAATCAAAAGTTATCTTCTCTCTCACACACACAAATTATAACTTTTAATTTAGATTTTAAGCTTGAAATTCATTTTATTATATAAATTAAAATAAAAATTTGAAATAAAATTCTTATACAATAATTAAACTTTAATAAGACAAATAATTATAAATTAAATTAATTATAATATTTTTAATTATTATTTGTAATTTTATAAGAAGACATAAATAATAAAAATAAATTTCAAACTTAAATATAAATAAAAAATTAAAACAGAATAAACTAAATGCAAAGTCAAAATATATCAAAATCCAAATATTAATAAACATAGTAATTTTTAAAAATTAATAATGAATAATAAAAAATTTAAGTTAATAAATGTTTAAATTTAAAAGAAATCAAAATTTTAATTTATTACAATTGAAATATTAATAAAATATGTATCTAAAAAAGATAATCAATGTTACACCCCAAGTGTGTACTTACTATTTACTATTACTATGTAAGGTAAATGTGAATGCAATTTGAATTTTGTGGATGAATAATTGTGCTTGCACTTTGTTATCAATGAGTTATGAATGAATATTATCTCATTTAATGATATGTGAAGAAAAACATATATGTAAAATGGATGGTTATTGAAATGATATTCTAACTATGGAGATGTATTGTGTGTAATACATGTATTTTTGAACAGTTGACTATCGTGGACATGTGTTAGTTGGATGCAGGTATATGTTCATTCCTCCAGGCGGAGGGGAAGTATCACTCAGGAGAAGATCTTGGTCGGGTAACCAGTCACGTAACTTATATGAGCTTACACACACTCACAGTAGTATGGTTGAGTTAAGTTATTTATGTTGGGAGTTGGTAAGTTATCCTTAGTTTGATGTGTCTGCATTAGTAAGGGTTTTGATTACTATTGAGTGCATTATTGGGTGATGTTTATTTGTTTGAGCTTATGAGTTCTTCCCTATATTACTATGCTTGTATTGATGAAAACTTAGAACACACATAGAATGTATGTATATGTATACATAAGCATGTCGATGATAGACCATATGCATGAAGGAACACATACATAAGGGTACATAGATAGACGTACCTATGCACACTTATTAACTGGTTGCTTATGCACATGAAACTATCAAACAGACCTTATGACATGTATATGTATAGATATATCACATGTAAGTACCTATCAGTACAATTTAGTAATTATGTATGAGTGTGGTGTGCAATTGAATGTGTGTGTATATATATATGTGTGTGTATATATGATATATGCATATATCCATATGCGTACATGTATCGATACACATGTATGTTTGGCAAAAGGACATGCCCATACGAATGTATTGATATATGTACACATACATATACATGTGCATAGAGGAATATGTATATATATACCTACACAATCGATGTAATTGTTATTATTATGAGAATGCTAACTTGGTTGTATTCAATTGTATATCAAATGTATACATACTTTATTGGTATAAAATAAATATATTTATATATATTAACATATATACATATACGTATATATATATATATATATATGAGTTGATATACATATATATGTATATGTAAATATATGGATATATTTATATATGACTATATGCTTAGAGATCGATTTATTTAAGCAATGCTTCGAGGCTGATTTATTACATGGACATAGGACGATTTGTATGCAACATATACAAGCATTGTAAAGGCTAACTATAATTTATATTGGCAATGAATTAAGATTGAACTCTATGCAATATATAGTGCAGCAAATAAGTCGATTTGGAGAGATTGACTTAGTTGATGCTTTTAGATAGAATACATTTGACTTAGTAAACAACAATTACTCTTGGGATGCCTTATCATATGGCGATGGATTAATACCAACATCAAAGTAAATGTAAATGCATGATTAAAGGATAAGTTATCGGAAGGCTATGAAATGGTCAAAACATCACTTATGTGCAAGGCGACTCATCATTCCTTTATTTTCTGTCGAGCATAGACTTAGTCGACTATATGCAAGTGTTACATTTTAAATGTTGACTAATTCAATAAGTAAAAGTCACGCCAAAATGTAGGGAGATGGCTACTTGCTTGGCACCATATTATGAAGTTCTTAATGCTATAGAAGTCCATAATGGGAATAATTCGAATGTCACAATTTGATCATGTGCAAATTGAAATAGTCATAAGTTGTCAAACTTAGAGATCGAACTGTAGCTTAATATGTTGAGTAAACTATATATTTGCTGCCACCTTTTTGCCAAGTGAAGTGAGTCAACTTCCATGGATACTGTTGTTAATTTACATGCCTTTTATGTAGGTTGTGTAGTCTCTTTTATGTTATATAAATAAAGAGGTAGAGCTCTCATTTGGGACACATTGTTGGAAATAGGATGCCATTTAATTGCAAATCCTAAACATTAATTATTTCATGTATCTCCTAGATTCATGGAATGTGTTCAACAACACTAAGATTAGGATGAGATTAATATTTGATGAAAGAATCATGATTATTGACATTTGTAATTAATTATAAATGTAAGGAGCATGTGAGGGCATCCATAGTGGGTTCCTAAATAATAGGGGCACATGGGGCACCCACATGGTAAGGTGACACTCACCTTGTGTTCAATTAACTATATGGAGTAACAGTTAACACTTTTGAATGCATGTAAAGATCCTAGGAGTTAGGGTTTGATGCTTGCATGCTTGAAGTTCAATTCAGTTTAGAATTAGTTTAGTTTAGTTCAGTTAAGTTAAGTTCAGTTCAGTTATGGTTTAGTTGTCTTCAGTTAGTTTCAGTTGTATGTTAGTTAACTTCAGCTAACTTGGAATGCATGGCTAATAACATTGAGTTGTATGAAAGATAACAGGAACTACCTCAAGTTAATAGGGGATGACCATTCTTGCATGAATGGTGTTGAGTAAATGTTTCAGTTAACTAGAAATCACTTGGAGCCAACTTGAGCACGCAAGATGCTTTCTTGGATTTACCTCTCTTACATGATAAGATATGTATGAAGGCTTAGTTAATTAGGATTACTTATGAGCGCCAAATTTGAGGAAGAGCTTTGGAATTATCACCAAAGTGAAGGATGAGTTGTAACTTCAGTTTGGGACACCCAAATGCATGAAGCACATGTTTTAAGCTTTAGTCTTCATAGAATAACTCAACTTGAAGCAATATGGCATACCTTTTCAAGGGCTTGAGCTTGTGCATTGTAATTATCACCATTTTGGAGATTAGAAGGTTGCATATTGACTCTATATCTCATTCAAGTTGAAGAGAGTTTTCATAATTGTTATTTGCAGGTGTGAAGAAGTTTGGTAAAGATAGAAGAAGCATTCTCAACCAAGAATTGGAGCTATTGTATTTCAGAGATTGAATAATAGAATAATTCTTGGTTGGTTTTTTTCTCGAAAGGGTTTCTCCACGTTATATCTTGTGTAATCTTTCTAATATCATGTCTAGTCTTCTATCAACTTTTGTCTACATTCTATAATAGTAAAATGGATTAATCAATATAATCACCCACAAAGAATATATGTAACAAAAAATCTTACTTAGATCAGCAATATTAAAGTTTTACAAAGTATTAAGCCAAGAAAACACCTCGTTTTTCAACACACATTCTATTCCATTCTACTTTGCATTTTCTAATCTGCAATATTTTGTTGTAGTTTGAGTGAGCTTTAAGTATTTTGTGAGATCATTTGATCATTTTGAGAGAGGTTTTATTGAGGAATTTCTTGTGAGATCAAGTAAATCTAGTTGTTATTGGAAGGTTGTGCAACAACCAGTCAATTAGACAAGCATCTTACAGGCCTGCATGAGGATAATCTTCCTTTATTTGTCTTTGTTTATAAAAGATTGATTCTTGGGTGTTTAATTGATCTATTGTGATTACTTGCATTAGGGAAAGATAAAATTTTATTTGAAAGGTAAATAGAAGCCAATTATGCTATTTGTTAAGTGTTTGTAATTACTCCATGATAGGAGGAATTGTTTGTCATAGGTAATATTATACTAGATATGATTAAACAAGGGTAGCTTAAGGGTTACTCATAGCCAAGTTATTTAATTATACTAGATAGCTAGTGGATACTCCTGGGATTGTTTTTCCGTTGAAGGGAGGGAACTTTTACATTTGATTTATGAGTAGAAATACCCTAGAGTATGTAAGATAAATGATAGGTTAATTTTGGAGTTAAAGATTGCCAATGGGAGGGATTACCTATGCATAGATTATAGTGGCCTTAAGTCAAAACGAGCTTTAGTAGTGTGAGTAAATGACTATCACTTGAAGTATTGAGTGAGAACATTTTGGCCAAAGTAGTGTGATTTCCTTTGGCCCCACTGTCAGTTCACCGTGTCCATGTAGTGCATGCTAGTTGCAGATTGTAGGGTTACAAGTTCTAGTCATGTAGGGCACAACACTAAGCTTAGTGTGGTTGTCGTATTAGGTTACTCTAGCAATCTCTTCATCAAAGGGTAGGGCCATCTATCATAAATGATAGATGTGTGGGGGACAGCATATGAGTCTGTGGTTGGCAGAAAAGCACTTGAGTAATGTTCTCCTCCTCAGCAGGTGACAAAAGACCAAGGTTTTGAAAGGCAGATCCTAGACCATCTATGTCTATTGCTTTTAAGCTCAATTGAGCTATGTATGTACTTGTATGCATTCTTGGAATATTGTAATTTGTGACATTATTATATTGAAATGGAATCCTTGTATATTGTTATGGCATCTATGTTCATTTTTTTTTTATTAGATAAGCAAGGAAAGGGCCCTAATCCCATGCTTACAACTATACAACAAAAAGAAAAAGAACCAAGGTAGGAAACAGCACCACCAGCTAGATTGTTATGGAATCTATCTTCATTTTTTTTATTAGATAAGCAAGGAAAGTGCCCTAATCCCATGCTTACAGCTATACAACAAAAAGAAAAAGAACCAAGGTGGGAAACAACACCACCAGCCAACACCAAAAAATAGCATCCAAGGAGGCCATAATTCATAACCATAACCATAGACCATCCACAGTTAATTAAAAACATAAAGTTTATACTAGAATACTTAAGGCAACGCAGGCCATTGATCAAATCCACCATATACCAAGTAGTCCTAAACGATAACAATGCTATAATAAAATAATAGTCCAGGATCTAGAAGCAAAAAGACAAAAAAAGGAGAGCAAACATAAAACAATGACAAAAAGAAAGCCATTACTTGGATTCTCTCAACAGGTCCCCATATTCACCAATGAGGGAGATATATTCCCTCCAGTCAAGTCCCTCAGAATCATCCAACACCTTCAGCACATCTGACTTTCCTAGTTTCTTTAGCTTCTTAGTGATTTTTGTTTGCCCAGAAACAACATCTATCATCACTCTTCTCATCAACCTATTAGTCACCTTCATTAGCATAACCAAGGATTTCTCCATGTCATCCACCTATACCTACAAATAAGTTAGTTTTCTTTTCATAAAATCTAAGCTAGAATCATCAAAATTAATCTCATTGTCGGTGTTCCCAACATCTTGAACATTCAGATTCTCATTCTCCTGATCCTCCTCCCTCTCAATTTGCTCCTCATCATCATCATCCTTTTCTTCTTCCAAATCCTCTTCCCCCATATCATAGGTCGAATCCTCAAATTCCATATCATCAAAGTCTTCATCAATTTGGGCTTTGAATTCTTTAATATCCAAGTCTTCCTTTTCATACACAGTGATTTTTTGTTTCCCTTTCCTATCCTTAAAAGCAGCCTTAGCCAGGCAAGCTGACCTACAACCACCACTACCTCCACTACCTTGCCCCTACTTGTTTTCAATCAAATCCTCTTTTTGCATACCCTCTTCACTGATAGTAATTACTTCTTTTTGAGGATTGAGGTATGTTTTAAGCTTCTTAGCCTTTGGTAATTCCAGGAGAAGAGGAGAGTGTTTCCTCTTCTCTGGAGTGGCTTTCACAAGATCAGACTCAAAGGAACCTTTACCAGTAGTTTTTTGATTCACAAGGGTAGAGGGGCACAAAACTTTAGCAACAATGGAAGGGTTATTGGTAGGAATTAACACCCTTCTAGCCGTAACAACAGTAGGCTAGAAAGGAATAGGTTCCTTAGCAGGGTTTGCAACCATGGGGCATTCCTCATTATCTTCATCATTACGATTTTCATTGTCATTCTGAGCAACCAGAGGGTTACCATGAGGGTTTTTCCCAAGGGTATGCTTATACAGAGCAAGCATCAAACCTTGATGCAGGGGAGGGCTCGTGCCTTTCTCAATGTTTAAATGTAGGGAAGACAACAAGTAGAAAGGAAAATTAACTCAAGATTCACCATGCCTAATGTGATTAAGCAAAGGGAAATGATATGCATGTACAGACATGTATCTACCTTCCAATGTAAAATACCTCATAACATGCAAACTAACTAGGGTGTAGGGAGGCGGAAGCTCTAACCTAGCATACCGATTTTGGAATTGTTTGAAATTCTCCCCTTCATGTAGGAATTTTTCCACAAACTTCTAGTAGTTGAACCCACTTTTCTTTGCCACCTTTATTCCTTGGTTTTATAAACCAATAGCTTCGACTATGAACCTAATTGTCACTTCAAACTTGATAGCCCCTATTGATACATTTCCCTTCCTCCATGAATTTGTGAACTTCGTAGTAAGGCTCTCACTGTAGATCGTCATTGACTTGAAGAAAGGAACCATGCCCGCATTATCAAAAAGTTTCCACAAATTCATATTATGCTTGAGTGCATGGCAGTTTGGAGGTTCAGTGCGCTTCCTTGGCCCACCCATCTTACCGCTTTGCAATTTTTTTGACTACTGCAAGCTATTCCTCATAACCACCCACCACTTTCAGCTTTTTACCAGTCTTGCAGAAAATAGTTTTACTCAGAGTTTTAAAGTAAGCCCATATGAAATGAGGATTCGAGAACTTTCTTTGAGGAGAATCCAATAACACAATTCTCAGAGCCATGATCTTATAATTATTAATGCAAGTAAATAACATTGCATTAATAATCACACCTTGTAATTCTTCACATAAATGGGGAGAGCTGACATTAGGAATTTTGGCACATTTGGATTTGACATCTCTTCACAACTTGAAAATCTCCATATGATCTTTGATTACCTCGAGAAGGAAATAATAATTAATTTTACCTTCAATGAAGATCGGCAAGCTCATCATCATACCACAATTATCATCACTAAACTACAAACCTTTAAGAACACATGGCCTCCTATACATCACCCACCACTTCCACACTTCATCTTTGTAAATTGTAATCATATTCAAAATTTTAATTTAAAATCATGTCCCTTAAAGATCGCAGAAGGTTATTATTAACCCAACGGGTCCACCCCATACACCTCAGTGCCTCATTGGTAGCATAATCAACAAACTTATTACCCCCTCCGTAAACATGTTGCACTTTGCAGTTTGTGAAATAGCTCTTGAGGGACAAACACTTGTTAATAATATTTTTTAGCTCCCAGTGGGGCATAGCCACTCCATTCAAAATATCCACAATTAGCTTTGAATCTCCTTCCAGAATTACATTTTTAAATCCAAACTCTTAAGAGTCTTTAAGCCCCCTAAAACAACTATAGCTTCAACTTTGTTATTGGAAAAAACACCCAAGTTTACTCTAAAGCTCACAATACACTCCCCTTTGTGGTTTCTTAGCAATCTTACTACTCTTGCTAAACCTGGGTTGCCTTTGGAGCACCCATCAAAGTTACACTCGATCCAATCTTTCTGAGGAGGGGTCCACATTGTTGACATTTTGGTTAACATATTGGTCCAATTTAGGTTTGTTAGAAACCTTGCTTATACCCCAAATCTGCTTTATTATCATCTCTTTGTAATTCCGCCAGACTTTAGAGACACTGTATCTTCCAACCTCTATATTTTCCTTAATCTAAGATTTTATTATCATGCACCTCCTGGATACTTCTCTCCACTTCCCTGAAGATCCTATTATTCCTTTCCTTCCATATTCCCTAGGTTACAAAGGGGGGAACCTGGTTCCAAAGATCAACAATAACTTTATGGGAAAAGGGGAAATATGACCAGCTTTCTATAAACAACTTCATAGAGTGAGGAAACACCCAGTCAATGAACAACAACGACAGGAAGAAGGACCACACCTCTCTAGAGAACTGGTAGTGGAAAAAGATATGCATTATTGACTCTTCATCCTGCTTGCAGAGGGATCATCTATTAACTAACTAGAACCCCCTTCTAACCAAGTTGTTAATGGTAATAATTTTATCGTGTGAGGCAACACACCAAAACCAGTTAATTTTTGGAACCAAGTTCCTAAGCCACACTTTTTCCCAATGATGATCTCTGATGCCTGACAAGGGCTTAACCAATTCCTCATAAGCTTGTTTTACAGAGAAACAACCTGAAGATCTTCCCTTCCAAACCCATTCATCTTCCCTTTCTCTATCAAACCACTTTGCCTCCCCAATTAGATTGTGAAGTCTTAACAGGGATGGATCCCAATTTATCTGTCTCTGGCCTCTTAAGTTATCTCTCCTTAATAACATGTTGAACTCCTTCCAATTTGGTTCATCCAACTCCCAATTGACATAGTCAAATTTTTGTTTGCCACATATCATGGTTAGACTTTGGTTGAGAGGATTTAAACCATCAGTTGAAGACAAAGTAAAAGTCTCAATCCATGGGTCCTTCCAAAAGTCAGTATTTTTACCATTTCCAATTCTCTTTCTAACCCCCAATTTCAGCACATTTTTAATTTTAACCAAGTGATTCCATAAAACAAAACCACTAGGCAGGTTAGTCATCAAGAGGAAACAACCAAGGTTCATGTTCTTCAAATACTTGGCCTGGAAAATCTTCACCCAGTCTTGTGACCCTTCCAGGAGATTCCAGCCAACTTTTACAATTAGGGATTTATTAAGCAAATTTATTCTCCTTATCCCCAAACCACCTACCCTTTTTGGAGTGCACACTTTTTCTCAGTTGACCAAAGACAGTCTATTTTTTTCTTCAGTTCCAAACCACATAAATCTTCTCTGAATCTATTCAATTTTTCCCCTATAAAGGCAGGGATTTTGAAGATAGATAAGTAGTAAATTGGAATATTCTATAAGGAGGCTTTCAGCAATTGGATCTTCCCAACCAAGCTAAGAAGCTTCCCTTTCCATCCAACCAACTTTTTTTGAACTCTCTCAATCAGCTAATTCCAATAGTTATTCTCCAATTTCTTTGAAATCAAAGGTAACCCAAGGTAAGCATCAGGTAGGACAACTTCCTAGAAACCCAAAATTCTCACCACTCTTTCCTTTACCAATTGATCAGTAATAAAGAAGTATATCTTACTTTTTTCATAGTTGATAAACTGGCCAAAAATAATGACATAGTCATCTAGAACCTATTTCCAAATTCCTACTTCCCCCACCAAGGCTTCCCTAAACATGAGAGTATCATCCAAAAATTGTTGGTGGGAGTCAAGCAAAAGACAGGAGGCAACTTTTACACCTTTTAGGGCTTTAAATTCCACCAAATTTTGTATATTCCTTCCAAGAACATCAAAAACAATAATGAAAAGATAGGGTGAGAGGAGGTCACCTTGCCTAAGACCATGATCACAAGAAAAAAAGCCTTGGGGGACACCATTAACCACAACAAAGCACATGGGGGAGGTAATAGAAGTAGAGATTAGCTTAAGAAACCTTCCATCTATCCCAAACTTCCTAAGAACAACAAAAAGAAACAACCAAGAGACTCTATCATAGGCCTTTGATATATCAATTTTGAAAGCCATCCTAGGTTTTTTGCAATGTTCCATAGAGTGGAGAATTTTGTGAGTAGAGATGAAAACATCAAGAATATTTCTACCTTGGAAAAAACCTTTCTAGTTTGGGGCAATCATTTTTCCTAACACTAGTTTGAGCCTAAACACAAGAATTTTAGAAAATATTTTATAAACAGTATTGTAGAGGCTTATAGGTCTAAAGTCCTTCAATGAAGAGGCATCAATATTTTTAGGAATGAGGGAAATAAAGGTGGAATTCATTTGGTTTAGGAGCTTATCCAACCTAAAGAAATCCCTAGCAGCATTGAAATGGTCATTTTTTACAATTTCTCAGTAAGTCTAGAAAAAGGCAGGAGGAAACCCATCCGAGCCAAGGGCTTTAAAAGCACCAAAAGAGAATGTTGCCTTATTAACTTCATCCATAGAAACAACATTAGTCATATTCTTTAAATCAAGATCAGAAAAAACTTTAGGGATCACTTTGAGAAAGTCATCATGTACCTGATTTACATTACTTTAGGAAATTTGGTGAGAGGAGAAGAAATTTACAGCTTCCCCAAAAAATTGCTTTTTAGAGGAGATAGTGGAGCCATCCTCTTTCAAAAGCAATTTGATCTTGTTCTTGCTTATGTGTTTCAAGGTAGATTAATGGAAGAATTTAGTATTTATGTCCCCTTCAGTTAGCCATTGAACACGAGACTTTTGTTTCCCAAAGATTTCCTCCTTTTTGTTCAACTTAAACCATTAAGATCTGAGGTCTCTTTCCTTAGCACATATCTCATCATCAACAATACCGTCCTCCATGTGATCCTAAACTTCCTTTAAGTTGTTTCCCAAGGAATTCTTAATCTCAAAGATATTTCCAAAGGTCACCTTATTCCATCCTTTTACTCTTTGTTTGATTCTACTAAGCTTTTCCAC